>JAWNNQ010000977.1:0-82011 GCA_035044765.1 Leucophenga montana
ATTGCTATCCGAAAGGATAGCATCTATATTTGGCTCTATATCATTTGCTGACGAAAGACGAAGCACTGCTGCGAGGTTAACATCGTTAATGCGGTTTCGCAGGCGCGATTTATTTAATTTTAGCGTTGAAAAGAATTGCTCACATGAGTATGTGCTGCCAAACATTGCAACACTGTTGGCTGCAAATGTACGTATGTTAGAATATTTTATGGGACAAAACCGTTTATAAAAATCAACAATGCACTCTGACTGCTTGCAATCATATTTCAAGGCAGAATCACATTGCAGGTCTATTAACTCAATTCGTATATCATGGGGTGCAATATGAGGATCTCCTGCGAAAGGTGACACAAATATTTCAATTTTTTGCTTTAATGGTTGTAATTCCAGAAATCTTTATTCAAATTGGCTTTCAAGTTCATCGATTTCAGCACTATATTTGAGTACATTCGCCTTTCTTCTCCTTCGTAATGGTTAAACTCGCCATGACAGCAATCGTAATGCCTTTTTACATTAAATGTTCTGCAAATGCTGTGCTTTTTGCATATAACGCATTGCGACTCGCCATCATGTTCACGGCATAAATATTTCATTTCCCATCCAATATTAAAATTGCACAGCTTTTGCTTTTCTGCACTCATTTTTATTAGGTTTATTCAAAACAATTTAATTGAAGCTAACCGGCATGCAGACACCACTTTTGAAGAAAAGACAACCATAGTACGAAAAGAAAAGGAAAAATAAAGAAAAAAACGAAACGTGCGGCTACCTCAGTCGGCATTTCACACAGAGACGAGCCGAAGCATGTCACTTTTGCTACCGCTCTCTTTTCACTATCATTTGTTACGCACACTATCAAACGAAATCTTTGTTTCCCCTTTGCCACTACCCAAGGCACAACGAGCTTCAACTAATACGATCAAGTTGTGTGCTCGTATTAGCAAAGTGCTCGCGTTAGCACATTTGGGCATCGCTACATTATGCTATTACGGCAAATATAAACATTTTTAAGCAAAAATACTCTTTGCGCAGTTGCGCTTGGCCCTAAAGCCACTTCAAGTTATTTCAATATAATTGTATATTTGATTGTCATTTAATGTAGCGACAATTCGAGCTTGCTTATCAAGCAATGCTTCATAATTGCGTACTTAGAAGTTGACACAAATCTTTCAATCAGTCACTTCAGCATATTCGACTACAAAAGAGCCGCTAACATAAACAATTGAATTATGATACTTTTATGTTTATGTAACTTCGGTTGAACCGAAGCTCTAATACCATTCACACGAAACTTTAAATAGTATTGTAAAACATAAAAGTGGGGGTTTAAATAGGGGCTACCCCAAAAAATGGGCGATACACGCCCACTAGTAGATGTGTGTGAAGCGATGTAGAGGTGGAGTAAAAGTAATCACCCGATGTTCTTTTGCTGTAATTTTTTTTTATAATGAAAAACTTTGCTTTTGCTGTTGCACCGTCCTGTTGGAACTACATGTTCTACAGTCCCAATTCATCCAATTGAAGAAGAAAAAATAATAACAAAATTAGTAACAATATTTACATTAATTGTTTCATTTTATCTGCGTGCACGCTTCGACTTCGACTCAGCCGGCATTAAGCTGCGCGGCGTGTCCGGCGCGAATCTTTTAGCAGCGGCAGCACCTATGCCGCTGTCACTCTGTGCACCCTTCGTAGTTTCGATCTTTTTATGGTATTTTCCGGCGTTTGCAGATGCGCACTTGAATGCTTTTGTTTGGGCACAAATTTGAAGCGACCGTTTAAACCCTTGCCCGTGGCATTGATCAGTATACCGGCTTCTATTTTTTCCTTGACTAATTTCTTTAGCGGATTGACTCTGCTTGGATTCATTGTAATTTCATATTTTTCGCACAAATACTTCTTTAATGCATAAAAACTGAAACCGCTTCGCTTGTGGAGAGTACCCAAAGCTTCATCAACCATTACCAGTTTTTATACTTTATTACCACGAAAACATACTTGTCGCTTCACTGCATTCTTCTTCATATGTACTTATGTGATAGTAAATTATTCATTCTTTCTTAAACTGAAACATATTTAATTTATTGGCCCATAATACTCTTCTTGGTTTTTCAATAATTCAACTTAATTCAAGTTTGTGCGTTGCATCGTCAGCAACGTCACATTCCCTCTGACTTTCCTCAATATAATATAATTTAATATAATTTAAATCCAAAGGGTGCTGTAGTTAGAAAAGCATTTCGGCAACGGGTGCTGTAGTTAGAAAGGCACTTCTCGCATCTATGTATGCATGTATGTACGTTACATGATACGAACTCGTCAAAACGTTCATGCATTTCACTTCCAATCTCATTTAAGTCTATGGCCTAGAGGAATTAGACTAGAGTCTAGGCTAATTAGACCCAAGTTGAACGATTCTTGCCAATGAAATTCATTTGCACAATAAGCTCATCTTCATCAATCGAATTTATTTTATCGTGTTCTAACGCAGTTTTTATTAATTGTACACAAATAAACATTGATTTTGCCTTGGGCTTATGAAAAAGCACCCTACTTTCAGCTGTCAAATATTTAAAACGACCTGCAAAACGAAATGTTGCTATACATAATCATAACGGAGAATGGTGTAAAACCGCCAAAGCTAAGATTGAGGCATTTGCACAACATTTACACTCAATATTTCAACCAAATTCAAATCTTGCACCTGAAGATACTGAAATAATAGAGTCTCTGGATGTACCTTGTCAAATGTTCATGCCAATTCGTAGAATTACTGTGACTGGTCACCAGGCTATGATAAAATAGACGGAAGAGTTACGAAAATGCTCTCTCAAAAGTGTATTCAATTTTTAGCACTAATTTACAATGCAATTTTGAGGCTGGATCACTTTCTTACACAATGGAAATATGCGGAGGTGATAATGATTCCAAAACCAAACAAGCCTGAAAATATTCTCTCGTTCTACCGTCCTATTAGCTTGCTGGTGACATTCTCCAAAGTATTCGAGAGAATACTTATGCGTAGATTGTTACCAATTTTGGATGAATACAATATAATACCGGAACATCAGTTTGTGCTACGGAGAGGTCCAGAGCAATGCCATCGTATAGTCGATATAATTACAAGTGGATTCGAGAAGAAACTGTATTCTACAAAAAGCATTTGACCGAGTCTGGCATCCAGGCATGTATATGAAATGAAAAACTGCTTCCTGCTCCATTTTTCCTCTTATTGAAATCGTATCTAAGCAATCGACACTTTTATGTTCCAATGGAAGGAAAAACATCGAAACTATATAGTATCCATGCTGGTGTCCCACAGGGCTCCGCAAATTATCTTGGACTCGATATAAATGGGAGAGTAACTTGGGAAAGTCATATTAAAGGCAAGACAAAGAAACTCAACATAAAAAGAACAAAAAATGTATTGGCTGCTTGGGAGAAAATCGCAGCTTAGTTTGGAGAACTAAGCTCGGCTGTACAAGGCTATATTAAAGCCTGTGTGGACATATGCTATCCAATTATGGGGAACTGCAAGCCAATCAAATATTGAAATTCTTCAACTATATCAGTCCAAAACGCTTAGCCTTATTGTTGACGCCCCCTGGTTTGTGGCTAATGACCAAATTCACAAAGATTTAAATATTCCACACATTAAAGATGGAATACGTTGAATAAGCACAAGGTATGTTGAGAGACTACATGATCATTCAAATGTTTTGGCAATAGGCCTACTAGATAATAGCGATACAACTCGAAGACTTAAAAGAAATCATGTGCTAGATTTACCTTTTAGAAATTCAATTTTGTGTATATTGTAAATAAACTCTTAATTATAGAATTTGGAATATAATAGCTGTTCTCACTGGAGTACAGCTATTTCTGTTATATTATGAAACTTTCAACTAATTTACTTATTGTCTTATTGATAGATTGTAAATTAATAATGATAATAAAAAATAAAAAAAAATAAACAATTTACAGTGGCGATAATGTGCAGAAATGGAAATTAGTATAAATTTTCGTTTGTATGTACATACATAAATATGTATGTACATATATACACAATGCAAAGAAGACGAAATGAAAGTAAATGACGAGCGAACAAATTAACTGTTTTTGTCATTTCAATTGTTGCGCGGGATGCGGCGTATCACTGTGTATGTATGCTCATGCAATAAATTGTTATATGTATGTAAATGCACAATGATTTCTGTATGCAAGTTAACAGTACCCTTATCCATTATGCTAGTGATGCCCAAGAAGAGAGCTTGCTAACTCGCCAGTGTGTACTGAGTATTTTTGTAAGGGGTGCTGTGCGGCTATAGGGAACTTACTCGTATGTGTCGGCAATGAGCTCCAAAAATGATAGCGTCGTACGAGTGTAAGTGTGAGCTTAAAATCCATTGTACTATGGGGCAAATCAATGCAAATACTAAGTAATTTTTAATTTATTATTTTTGTTTACATATATTTTGTTTATTATTATTTTTTTTTTTTTTTTTTGTAATAATGGAAGAAAAAAGTAAAACAGAAATACTTGTCTTTCGTTAGCAAATGATATAGAACCAAATATAGATTTAAAAAAATTAAGTATTGTTATCCGAAAGGATATCATCTATATTTGGCTCTATATCATTTGCTGGCGAAAGACGAAACACTGCTGCGAGTTTAACATCGTTAATGCGGTTTCGCAGGCGCAATTTATTTAATTTTAGCGTTGCAAAGAATTGGTCACATGAGTATGTGCTGCCAAACATTGCAATAATGTTGGCTGCAAATGCACGTATTTTAGAATATTTTATGGGTCAAAGAAAGAGAAAAACGTTTATAAAAATCAACAATGCACTCTGACTCATTGCAATCGTATTTCAAGGCAGAATCACATTGCAGGTCTATTAACTCAATTTGTATATCATTATCATCTACTGCGAAAGGTGACACAAATATTTCAAATTTTTGCTTTAATGGCCGTAATTCCAGAAATCTTTCTTCAAATTGGCTGTTAAGTTCATAGATTTAGGCACTATATTTGAGCACATTTAGTGGTTGGACTTCAAAAAGCTTCTGAAGACAGGGAAACAAGTGGAAATCGTTGTCCCTTATTTGTCTTTTCCAAAGTGCAAGCTTTAGTCGAAATGCATCGATTTCATTGCTCATGCTTGAAATAATTTTATTTCGCCCCATTAAAGCTAAGCTTAAGACATTCAAATGTTGCGATATGTCTGTCATAAAAGCTAAATTTCTGCACTCATGCTAACCGGCATGCAGACAAGACAACCATAGTGCGAAAAGAAATAGAAAGAAAAAAAAGAAAGAGAAAAACGAATCATGCGGCTACCTCCCCGCAAGTAACCACTACAACACTTTTTCTTCTGCAGTGTGGTCAGTGTCCGTCGCACCGGGGGCCCGAAGTCAGTCGGCTTTTCACACAGACTCGAGCCGAAGCATGCCACTTTTGCTACCGCTCTCTTCTCACTCTTATTTGTTACGCACACTATCAAACACAATATATATACTTTAGAAAAGAGTAAACAAACGGAACGGAACGGAACTATTTAGCATACTTCTTTCCATATGCTAACATATCAGTGCGGCCTCTGATGTTAGAGATCGGCTTAGAAGAAAGTGTAAGGCAGATTTTCAGTGTGAGATGTTATTTAATGTGTTATTAAGCAAAAGTTCGACATTTTGACATAATTTCTCTTTTTCGAATGATAGTTAAAGGCGTTAGTGCAGCAGTTTGGCCTATTTCTGTAGCCAGTCGTCTTGAAGTAAAGTTCAGTGCTATTTACTCACATACAAACCACACACACCACACCACCCACACCAACACCCCCAATGACGACTTTTTGTTAAAAAAACCTTTTTTTATTGCTGTCAATATCAATTTAAAAATATTTTTTGTGGCTTCTTAATATATCAATAGGTGTGATCCCCCATTTTTTGACGTAGTACACATACAAGCCATACACTCACTTTTACCTTTTTGTATGGAAAACATTTTTATTGCAGTCAATATCTACCTGAAATTTGACATGAAGACTGATATGTACCTTAGGTCCTAGCTAATAGGATTCCTGGCTGTTGGCACGGTGGCAGACCCGCTAAGCTCGCCGGGATGGGTGGTTTTTGCCAGGTCACTATAGCCATGGTACAACACAATAAATTTGTTTTTGTGCCATTAGAGAGAAAGGTAGACTATAGATATAGATGAAATACAGAAATAAAAGAAAGCGAAAAAAAAAACTACAATATACGTCCGTCTGTCACAGCTGCATAAAGATGTCATTGCAGCATGGCCATACCCACCCACTGCCATGCCCAATGGCATGACTTGAGTCATACTAGGCCTATTATCTGTAGGACTCCGTCAGTCCGTCTTGGTCAGGGGTACCATTGTCAGGTTATTCGATGAACAGGACATCTCACACCACACTCATAAAAGAATTTAGCAATTCATTATTGAATTCATATTTATTCTAAACTAAGAAGAAGAAAAAATTACTTATGTATATTGATAGTATTCATAATAAATTGTTTGTTAATATGTAATTATATAAAAAATAAATAAATTAATATTAGGTACACTTACAATGATTTTTTTTTTTTTTGTATTTGATATTATTTGCACTTAAAAACTAGCACTCACCAACTCTCCTTTAATGTTGGCGCCAACATAGGAGTTGACTGTGAAGCTGCTTGAAGGGGAACGTTTGAATTATAACAACAATAAAAAAACTATATAAAAAAAAAACAATAATAACAAGCATCAATGCTTGCAGCGTACATACATACATATGTATATACGTACAAGCACGTAATTTGTTGTTGTTCTTTATTAAATTCTCATCTTTATATATTTTAATGCTCAGCTCATATATTTGCTTTACTGTTAGTATGCTTTCTGACTTAAAATTTTGTTGTTGTTTTTGTTATGCTATTTTTTTTTTATTATTTTTCTTTTTAATTTTTTTCCTTTATTCTTTTTTACTTTCTGTCTGTCTTATTCCTCACACACTGCCCTCTCTAATGCAATTCCGATCAGTTTTACAGTTTTGAGCAGCCGCTGTAAAGTCAGACTGTTGACCTCGGTAATTGGCGACTGCTACTTTCAAATCTCTTGTTGACGGTAGTTCACGCAAGCGACGAAAGCCCACCTCAGTGTGGCTGCTGTACGAGCACTATATTATAAGCGCAATATCGAAGTTTTTACTGGTAAGTCCGTTCGAAACGTGTTATATACCATTAAAAAGGTCTTGAAACAAGGTCACCCCAGTCCGAAATATAGTGGGTTGAAAAATACCCTACCTTAGCGGTATTGTGGCTCGTGGGGGGGGGGGACATCACCTCAAACTTATTTTTTATTTACTCTTGACGCCGAGACGAGTTCAACGAGCCCAAGATCATAAAAATCGGCCCACCCACACAAAAGTTATGAATTTTACAAATTTTTGACGAGTTGATGAAATAGTTTGTGTGTTTGTTTGCTTGAATAATTTAGAAAACCAAAATTTTATTGATACAGGGTTTTAGTACACAAAACACTAAGAAACTTTTGTTCTACAACTTTTTTCAAAATGGCGGATTTAAGCGGGAAAAGCTCAAAAACAGCTTTAAAATCAATTGGTTACTGTGCAATACCTACTTAAAAAATATAGGTCAAAATAAATTTGGAAAAGTTCATTTTGCTATTTTGACGAAAATCTAAACCAAATTTTCGTGCTCATATTTGGAGTGATAAAACTCGCGAGATTGCGCAAATTTTGATATATTATACTTTTCTGTGAAAATTCCGTTAGCCGAGATATAACATAGCAAATATCAAGGTGTGCAAAAGTAGTTATTTTTCCTAATGCGTCATAATGACGAACGCTTCATTACATATTACAATCGATTCCAACCATACAAATGAAAAATATAAATATATCGTCACAAAATTTATATCAGCAGTTTTGTGTGATGCAAGTATGCTTTCGTCACTTGATTCCTACCTCGTCAAATTTGTATTTTTATTTGATTATATACATACATGCAGACAATGGCAAGATGACGACAGCAAGTAACAGTAAAATAACTGCTCATACGAAAGTAATGTACCCTCGACACGTCGTTGTTGTTGTTGCTTTCATCGCATTGCACTCTATAGGTAGGTGATGCCCATGGAGAAAGCTCGCAAACTCGCCAGTATGTACTGAGTTGTTGGGCAAGGGGTGCTGTGCTGCTAAAGGGAACTTACTCGTATGTGTAGGCAATGAGCTCGAGAAATGAGAGTGTCGTACGAGTGGATGTGTGATCTTAAAATCCATTGCACTATGGGGCAAATCAATGCAAATACTGAGTAATTTTTAATTTATTATTTTTGTTAACATATATTTTTTTTTTATATTATTATTTTTGTTTTTTTGTAATACATAATGGAAGAAAAAGGTATAACAGTAATACTTGTCTTTCGATAGCAAATGATATAGAACCAAATATAGATTTAAAAAAATTAAGTATTGCTATCCGAAAGGATAGCATCTATATTTGGCTCTATATCATTTGCTGACGAAAGACGAAGCACTGCTGCGAGGTTAACATCGTTAATGCGGTTTCGCAGGCGCGATTTATTTAATTTTAGCGTTGAAAAGAATTGCTCACATGAGTATGTGCTGCCAAACATTGCAACACTGTTGGCTGCAAATGTACGTATGTTAGAATATTTTATGGGACAAAACCGTTTATAAAAATCAACAATGCACTCTGACTGCTTGCAATCATATTTCAAGGCAGAATCACATTGCAGGTCTATTAACTCAATTCGTATATCATGGGGTGCAATATGAGGATCTCCTGCGAAAGGTGACACAAATATTTAAATTTTTTGCTTTAATGGTTGTAATTCCAGAAATCTTTATTCAAATTGGCTTTCAAGTTCATCGATTTCAGCACTATATTTGAGTACATTCGCCTTTCTTCTCCTTCGTAATGGTTAAACTCGCCATGACAGCAATCGTAATGCCTTTTTACATTAAATGTTCTGCAAATGATGTGCTTTTTGCATATAACACATTGCAACTCGCCACCATGTTCACGGCATAAATATTTCATTTCCCATCCAATATTAAAATTGCACAGCTTTTGCTTTTCTGCACTCATTTTTATTAGGTTTATTCAAAACAATTTAATTGAAGCTAACCGGCATGCAGACACCACTTTTGAAGAAAAGACAACCAATCAGTCACTTCAGCATATTCGACTACAAAAGAGCCGCTAACATAAACAATTGAATTATGATACTTTTATGTTTATGTAACTTCGGTTGAACCGAAGCTCTAATACCATTCACACGAAACTTTAAATAGTATTGTAAAACATAAAAGTGGGGGTTTAAATAGGGGCTACCCCAAAAAATGGGCGATACACGCCCACTAGTAGATGTGTATGAAGCGATGAAGAGGTGGCGCAAAAGTAATCACCCGATGTTCTTTTGCTGTAATTTTTTTTTATAATGAAAAACTTTGCTTTTGCCGTTGCACCGTCCTGTTGGAACTACATGTTCTACAGTCCCAATTCATACAATTGAAGAAGAAAAAATATTAACAAAATTAGTAACAATATTTGCATTAATTGTTTCATTTTATCTGCGTGCACGCGTCGATTTCGACTCAGCCGGCATTAAGCTGCGCGGCGTGTCCGGCGCGAATCTTTTAGCAGCGGCAGCACCTATGCCGCTGTCACTCTGTGCACCCTTTGCAGTTTTCGATCTTTTTATGGTATTTTCCGGCGTTTGCAGATGCGCACTTGAATGCTTTTGTTTGGGCACAAATTTGAAGCGACCGTTTAAACCCTTGCCCGTGGCATTGATCAGTATACCGGCTTCTATTTTTTCCTTGACTAACTTCTTTAGCGGATTGACTCTGCTTGGATTCATTGTAATTTCATATTTTTCGCACAAATATTTCTTTAATGCATAAAAACTGAAACCGCTTCGCTTGTGGAGAGTACCCAAAGCTTCATCAACCATTACCAGTTTTTATACTTTATTACCACGAAAACATACTTGTCGCTTCACTGCATTCTTCTTCATATGTACTTATGTGATAGTAAATTATTCATTCTTTCTTAAACTGAAACATATTTAATTTATTGGCCCATAATACTCTTCTTGGTTTTTCAATAATTCAACTTAATTCAAGTTTGTGCGTTGCATCGTCAGCAACGTCACATTCCCTCTGACTTTCCTCAATATAATATAATTTAATATAATTTAAATCCAAAGGGTGCTGTAGTTAGAAAAGCATTTCGGCAACGGGTGCTGTAGTTAGAAAGGCACTTCTCGCATCTATGTATGCATGTATGTACGTTACATGATACGAACTCGTCGAAACGTTCATGCATTTCACTTCCAATCTCATTTAAGTCTAGGGCCTAGAGGAATTAGACTAGAGACTAGGCTAATTAGACACCAGTTGAACGATTCTTGCCAATGAAATTCATTTGCACAATAAGCTCATCTTCATCAATCGAATTTATTTTATCGTGTTCTAACGCAGTTTTTATTAATTGTACACAAATAAACATTGATTTTGCCTTGGGCTTATGAAAAAGCACCCTACTTTCAGCTGTCAAATATTTAAAACGACCTGCAAAACGAAATGTTGCTATACGTAATCATAACGGAGAATGGTGTAAAACCGCCAAAGCTAAGGTTGAGGCATTTGCACAACATTTACACTCAACCTTTCAACCAAATTCAAATCTTGCGCCTGAAGATACTGAAATAATAGAGTCTCTGGATGTACCTTGTCAAATGTTCATGCCAATTCGTAGAATTACTGTGACTGGTCACCAGGCTATGATAAAATAGACGGAAGAGTTACGAAAATGCTCTCTCAAAAGTGTATTCAATTTTTAGCACTAATTTACAATGCAATTTTGAGGCTGGATCACTTTCTTACACAATGGAAATATGCGGAGGTGATAATGATTCCAAAACCAAACAAGCCTAAAAATATTCTCTCGTTCTACCGTCCTATTAGCTTGCTGGTGCCATTCTCCAAAGTATGTTATGAGTAGATTGTTACCAATTTTGGATGAATACAATATAATACCGGAACATCAGTTTGTGCTACGGAGAGGTCCAGAGCAATGCCATCGTATAGTCGATATAATTACAAGTGGATTCGAGAAGAAACTGTATTCTACAAAAAGCATTTGACCGAGTCTGGCATCCAGGCATGTATATGAAATGAAAAAAACTGCTTCCTGCTCCATTTTTCCTCTTATTGAAATCGTATCTAAGCAATCGACACTTTTATGTTCCAATGGAAGGAAAAACATCGAAACTATATGGTATCCATGCTGGTGTCCCACAGGGCTCCGCAAATTATCTTGGACTCGATATAAATGGGAGAGTAACTTGGGAAAGTCATATTAAAGGCAAGACAAAGAAACTCAACATAAAAAGAACAAAAAATGTATTGGCTGCTTGGCAGAAAATCGCAGCTTAGTTTGGAGAACAAAGTTCGGCTTTACAAGGCTATTTTAAAGGCTGTGTGGACATATGCTATCCAATTATGGGGAACTGCAAGCCAATCAAATATTGAAATTCTTCAACTATATCAGTCCAAAACGCTTAGCCTTATTGTTGACGCCCCCTGGTTTGTGGCTAATGACCAAATTCACAAAGATTTAAATATTCCACACATTAAAGATGGAATACGTTGAATAAGCACAAGGTATGTTGAGAGACTACATGATCATTCAAATGTTTTGGCAATAGGCCTACTAGATAATAGCGATACAACTCGAAGACTTAAAAGAAATCATGTGCTAGATTTACCTTTTAGAAATTCAATTTTGTGTATATTGTAAATAAACTCTTAATTATAGAATTTGGAATATAATAACTGTTCTCACTGGAGTACAGCTATTTCTGTTATATTATGAAACTTTCAACTAATTTACTTATTGTCTTATTGATAGATTGTAAATTAATAATGATAATAAAAAATAAAAAAAAGAAACAATTTACAGTGGCGATAATGTGCAGAAATGGAAATTAGTATAAATTTTCGTTTGTATGTACATACATAAATATGTATGTACATATATACACAATGCAAAGAAGACGAAATGAAAGTAAATGACGAGCGAACAAATTAACTGTTTTTGTCATTTCAATTGTTGCGCGGGATGCGGAGTATCACTGTGTATGTATGCTCATGCAATAAATTGTTATATGTATGTAAATGCACAATGATTTCTGTATGCAAGTTAACAGTACCCTTATCCATTATGCTAGTGATGCCAAAGAAGAGAGCTCGCAAACTCGCCAGTGTGTACTGAGTAGTTTTGCAAGGGGTGCTGTGCGGCTATAGGGAACTTACTCGTATGTGTAGGCAATGAGCTCGAGAATTGAGAGCGTCGTACGAGTGGATGTGTGATCTTAAAATCCATTGCACTATGGGGCAAATCAATGCAAATACTGAGTAATTTTTAATTTATTATTTTTGTTAACATATATTTTTTTTTTATATTATTATTTTTGTTTTTTTCTAATACATAATGGAAGAAAAAGGATAGCATCTATACTTGGCTCTATATCATTTGCTGATGAAAGACGAAGCACTGCTGCGAGGTTAACATCGTTAATGCGGTTTCGCAGGCGCGATTTATTTAATTTTAGCGTTGAAAAGAATTGCTCACCTGAGTATGTGCTGCCAAACATTGCAACAATGTTGGCTGCAAATGTACGTATGTTAGAATATTTTATGGGACAAAACCGTTTATAAAAATCAACAATGCACTCTGACTGCTTGCAATCATATTTCAAGGCAGAATCACATTGCAGGTCTATTAACTCAATTCGTATATCATGGGGTGCAATATGAGGATCTCCTGCGAAAGGTGACACAAATATTTCAATTTTTTGCTTTAATGGTTGTAATTCCAGAAATCTTTATTCAAATTGGCTTTCAAGTTCATCGATTTTAGCACTATATTTGAGTACATTCGCCTTTCTTCTCCTTCGTAATGGTTAAACTCGCCATGACAGCAATGTAATGCCTTTTTACATTAAATGTTCTGCAAATGATGTGCTTTTTGCATATAACGCATTGCGACTCGCCACCATGTTCACGGCATAAATATTTCATTTCCCATCCAATATTAAAATTGCACAGCTTTTGCTTTTCTGCACTCATTTTTATTAGGTTTATTCAAAACAATTTAATTGAAGCTAACCGGCATGCAGACACCACTTTTGAAGAAAAGACAACCATAGTACGAAAAGAAAGAGAAAAAGAAAGAAAAAAACGAAACGTGCGGCTACCTCAGTCGGTATTTCACACAGAGACGAGCCGAAGCATGTCACTTTTGCTACCGCTCTCTTTTCACTATTATTTGTTACGCACACTATCAAACGAAATCTTTGTTTCCCCTTTGCCCCTACCCAAGGCACACCGACAATCTGCACGGTTACCAGTCGCCGTAGTCCAACAAAACCCTTCAAGTGCGACTTGGCCATTGAGGCCGCATTCTCATTACTGTCAATTCGCATCTGCGCCTTAAAATTGGGGATTATAAGTCCTCTCAGCAGCGCTTCGCTGAGGTTGAAACTCTTGCCGTCCTCGGCCGGTAGCTCAGTGTTGTCTCACAGACGAATCTTCCGCATTTAGCGCGGCACATGTGGTGGCAACGACTCCTTAGTAGCTGCTCCTTCGCACCGCACCATCTCCTGATCGCTGTCCACGAGGACAATCACTTTACATGATTGAGATGGCTGGCGTCTTCGACCACACCTCTACTACCGTGACTAGGGCACCGCTATGATTCCGAAGGGCGTACAAACGGCCACCACATTGAATTCTGCCGTCACCGGCATTAACTTCCGGCATGACTACCTCCGCCGGCTTACGTTTCGGGATAGGTACCCGCCATATAGCGCACCTCTTCTCCAGCCTTGACAACCGGAATTCCTGCTGGGGCTCTGCCCCTGGCTGCTGGATGTTGGTACCGGGTGACCTGCAGCCCGGTATTGCTGCCTCTGGTTGATTGATGTCCTTTCTGATGCTCTGCTTCCAGCTGCTGAGGTCATTTAAAGAATCCACTCCTTGCGTCTCTTCCTTACTAGCCAGGAATGGCAGGGTCACTGCTAATCCCTCTGCAGCACTTATAGCTTTTTGTAGGTCCGTGTTTTTTATTGGCGAGAAATTATTATATAGTTCGGTGACATTTTGACGCAGCATCATATCTAACTTGTGGAAATAAGTATCACCTTCTAATTACAAACAGCTCGCTAACTCATACACGGCAGTATTGTTTATTGCACACACGTTTTTTCATCTTGCTTGCTCTACTTTCGCATCCAAATCCATCAGGATTAATTCACCAGAATATAAAACAAAAGTTTCCGCAACAACAAAGCCAAAATCATAAATTGAATCCATCTCGACAGCACTGAATCAACTAAAGCGTCAATAAAATCAACCCATTTGATTGTAAGCGACAATAAAAGTAACTCTTTGGCAGTGAACTTTTCGTCAGAAATATCTGCTATATTGTTAACAGCAAAAAATCTATTTGGCAAAAATACTGTCAATGAGAGATGTCAATTCATTGACAGTATGTTTTTGTCAATATTATTGCACGAAAATGGAGGCAGTGTGAATGGTTGGAAATATAACTGTTCAATTACGCCATTGTCCATTGCCCCTTTTGTCAATAGTCTAAATCTGGCTTAAGGGATTACGAAATAATTGCAAAAACATGCATTTTATTATTGTAATTTTTTTTTTTTTCAGTTTGGCGCGTGCCGCCACACTCTTTCGTTATATCTTTCTTATAAGTTATATACTCTCTCTCACTAAAAAAGCGTAAGCAGCACTCTCTCTCTCACTTCCGCACTCCCCTCAATCGTGCTCAGTAGTTACCAAATAGCTATTTCTTTACTACAATAGTTTCAACAGAGCAATTGACACTTTCAGAACTAAAGAGAATTTTGGCAAGGAACATTTACTTGTCCTTCGTCCCCGTAAAATATATTTTCAGAAATTCATGCTGTTGATTGGACATTGGTAGTAAAAATCTAATCCAATTGTCGACTCAAAATTTTTACTTTGGGCATTCGAATTGTAAACGACGTTAGCTGCGAAAGACTTTATTTGAAAGCAAGAATTGAATGTTCTTGTTTTCTTTAAAAAAAAATCTTGATTACGGTTGTTCTAGTCATTAATGCTTTCAAAGGTTCTGGTGGCTGATTTAAGTAAGGAGATAACTTTACTTTTTCAGATTCGCAGCACAGCTCCCAAACAGTAGTTTATTTAAAAATTATAATTTGTCTATATCGCAATATTTAACTTTTCGTATTAAACTGGATGGTATTAAAAAGTGATTCGATATAATGATGCCAATAATAAAGCCTTATTGGCCTACATTATAACTCTATTCGACAATTGACTTAAATTGCAACTAGCATCAACATCGCGATTGCTGGAAGTTGCATGATCAGATCATTCGCCTTACTGCAGCACTCATGTTCTGGGCGCCAAGGTTATACTAAGTTTGTGTATGTAAATGTATGTAACAGGCAGAAGCGGGCGTGGCAGACTTCATAAAGTACAGAGTTTTTCAATAGGGATAATACAACATTTTATATTTTAATACTGACCCACTCTTAAATTTTTGTCAGGTTCTGCCAACGTCAAAACGTGAATCACGATTTACAATAGGTGAAGTTCATAAACGAGCAACGTTTGAAAATTATAAAAAAATTACTACCCAAATTCAGAGTCGGTGGTCGCAACTTTAAGAGTGTGCGAATCAAACTAATCTAAAGAAAGGTTTTATTTTATCTTTTATAGTCTCCGAGATTTCGATGTTCAAACATACAAAGGATGCACTACGGGGAATTTGACCAGTTTGTGAGGCCAAAACCCATTTTTTGAAAGTCGCCAAGTTAAAATATTTTTGAGTGCAACGCGTTAACAAAAGATTATTCTTCAATGTTGCGTACCAGAAATCTCAATAGATGGCGCCACTACGAAGATATCAGCTGATAAACACAGCTGTTGCAATTGCAAAGCACGCGCTTTTGAAATTGTAAAGTTTTGTTCGCAATTTGAATGTGCCAAAAAGTGAAAAATGAATCAACATTAGGAAAATTTTTGCAATGAGTTCGAATCAGTGTGGTTTGTATTATGTGTTTATGTAGAAATCAATCGTGCTGTCCCCTTAATAATGTAAAAGTGTAAGTAGTCTAACAAACGAAAATTTGTCATTAAGCCTCACTCTTCAAAAAAAGTACAGAGGAAGTCCATTAATGAAATATATTGTGTGTTGTAGAGTATTTAATTCTTGTTCAAATGGTTGTTATTAAAAATAACACTTTTAACCACTTTGCGTGAAATTTAATTTTTTAGGACCTAACCTCAAATTTGCCAATGCAGAATTGTTTGGCAAGTGGAATGAAGCGACTGGAAAAAACGGAGCACGTTGTTTTTAATTTTTTCAAAGCTGCCATACCTGGAGTGGAATTGGACAATCAAAGAGAGCTTTTGGTGCATACAAGCAGAAAATGTTACTACCGCTTAAGCACAATGTGGAAGAATTGCAAAGCTAATTTAAAGAAGTTCCGGCGCAAACATGGATTTTGGCTTGGTTCCCAAACAGTACTAAATTTAACCGAGAACTTAAAGACAGTGGGTCGACAAAAGCAAAATATATGCTCGAAGCATTAATCACGCCGATCAAAAAGCCAGAAGCTATCTCTCCTAATAAGACATTGGCTCTGCTTTTGTATCAAAATTTCACAAAAGAGCAATATTGCGCCATTAGAGATCAATCTATGAAAAAGCAATGCGATATATATCCGTTATATAAGATGGTTGCTGAGCAAAAAAAAAGAATGCCGGCCAGTTGATTTTGTAATAAGTGAAACAAAAGCAGAAGTATCGCTTCAGAGTCTTCTGGCCCACACAGCTAGTCGGCTCGTTAATTTGCAAGAAGACGTCGTTGAAAACATTATACAAGATCAAGGTACGGAGTTTTTAGCGGCAGATCTTATTTTAAGCTACGGATTAGATGGCAGCTCTGAGCAATCGAACTATAGTCAATAGGTATTTGGGTGGACAATGTTCTGGTTTTTTGACTCGAGTATGTTTGCTACAACAGTCACTCCCTTCCGACTGATAGATGCATCAATGAAAAATGTATTATGGAACAATCGCACACCACAATCCATTTGATTTTGTCGACCGTTGAAGTTGGAATTCATCAAAGTGGACTGTTCATTTTAAAGGAAGACGAATATTTGAAAGAGCAAATATCGAACTTGATACCTTGCAAAATTGTTTTGGAATGCGGAAAGATTGTATACATCAAGTTTCAGCTATATTTAACGGTTATTGATGGCAAAGTGTTAAATGTGTTGACGGGCATCAAGTCGTCTCAAGCTTGCCCAATTTGCGGCTCCAAACCCTCGGATTTTCTTAAAAACAAACATTTCAAGAGCGCAAAGTTTTAGCCAATCCTCAGCCACTGAAAGTACGGATTAAGCCCATTACACAGCTGGATACGAGTCTTCGAATTTATTTTGCATGCAGGTTATAAATGTCGCGTAAAGAAGGGGAGAATTTTAGAGGATGACGGCAAGAGGGAGATTTCTCAACGAAAGAAAGAAATTCAAGGCCTATTTTGGGAACACCTTTCGCCAAAAGTTGGAGGATTTGGCAGTACCAACGATGGAAATGCATTGCTCGCCGTGCATTTTGCGAACCACAAATATTTTCAAATATCACCGGCATCGATGAGCAGCTTATTGGAAATTTAAGAATAATTTTGCCAGTTGCCAAATTTTCACAAAGTTTCACAGACGTGTGTTTCAGAGAGCAATGGATACTTCTGATCTAATCATATATTCAGTAAATTTGGATAGAAGAATTCAGCGACAGAAGAGAATGTGTCTTGCTGTTGAGGTTTTGAATTTATTAGAAAGCTCTTCAAATGCGGACGACACATCGGAGGATCAAAGCAGGTTTTTTGAAATTGAAAATCTTTTAGAATTTCCATGCAATATTGAACTGGAAAACGAAGAGCATGTATTTTTATAAAAGGTGTGTCTAGAAAACACATTACTTAAAATATATTTTTAATTATTGTTCATTGCAGGACTGCAGGATGAATGCGCTTGGGTTATTTTGTCTTAAAAAAGTTTTTGTTTTTTCGACTTAAAGGCGTGCCAAGCCCACTTTTGTCAAATAAACACAGCAAAACACTATCTCAAAATTTGTTGTTCTATATTAAAATATTGTTAAAAAAATTGTATAAAAATAAGTTGTTTTTTTTTTACTAAAAAGGGCGGTGCCATGCACACCTTCTTTCTAAGTCAAATACCAAATGGTTACATAAGCCCAATGCAAAAAACCGAACTTAAATATCTTATTCATTTTGGCCTCACAAACTGGTCAAACTACCCATAGTTGGAGATGGACGGGCAAACTGTTATAGCTACATCGACTCGATCAAGACTGTATACTCCTATGCTATCATATATTCATAATTTTCTTATTTTTATTCAGTTTAAAATTTGTTTTATTTAATGCATTCTTTAAAGTTATTTGTTTTTACACAACACATAAATAGTTTATTTATTATATTATTAGTTAATACTAATTTTTTTCGAGCTTAAACTGATTTTGTTGTTTTGATATTTAAAGTTTTTTTTTTTTTTTTATCGTAATGGTCTTTACATATCATATAGCTAGCTTTTAGTTAATGCTGATTCCATTTTTAAATTTTTATTTTTTTTTTTGGTTTTTTTTTTCAAATATATTTTCTTTAATTCTATTTTGGTTTTCAGTATGCATATATTAATAATTTATTTATGTTAATTATACATTATGAATTGCTTAGCTAAAAAAAATCTTACTTTTAGTTAAAGAAGTTTTCAAGTATTTGGTTTTTTAGTTCATTAGTTACATTGTTGTTTATTAAATTTTTAAATGGTAAATTTTTGTTTTTCTTTTTTAGTTAGCAAATAGTTAGAGATATTCATGTATCGTACAATTATGAATCACACGCATTGTCAGCCCATTTGCATTTAAGAATAAATAGCAATAGAATTCGCACTTTTACTAAATATGATTTGCTATTTTCAATTCATATGAGTGAATGTACTTCCATATATATTTTGGATCGATGCTATGTTTGCACATACAATAACAAATGATATTACCTTTTAGTTGCAAACCATTTCTTCAAGTATACCGACTAATAGGAATTTTATTGTATTAAAATTGCATGTGTTGAAAAGAGAATACACAGAGAAAAAAGAACATCAATATCAATTTGATATTGTCTCATCAATTTTGAAATATGCATTTTTTTCAGATCACTCGGATATTAAAATAGATGAATATGATATTTTTTATATCAATATATAGAAACGATCTGAAAACGTTTTAAATTAATATGAAAAATATCATATTGATCTGAATTCATGTCATCCGCCACTTCGCAAATAGGCACACCAAAAGAGACAAACAAAAGCAAGGTGTGAGGGAGACGAAATGTTTAGAATTTTTAAACAGAAAAAAAAAACAAAAAAAAAGGTTAACTTCGGTTGAACCGCAGCTCTAATACCATTCACACCATATTTTAAATCGTATTGTAAAACATAAAAATGTGGTGTTTAAATAGGCGCTACTCCAAGAAGTGGGCGATACACGCCCACTAGTAGATAAGTATGAAGCGATGATCTATAAGATGTCACCATATCGAATTTCAAATTGATATTGACGTTTTTTATACCAATGCATAATGAATTTGTGAATTTGTATGGGACTATCTCAAAAAGTGGGCGGGACACGCCCATTTGTATATGTATATGAATCGGTTGTTCACTAAAATCCACTAAATTGAATTTCAAGCTAACATTGCATTAAATAAAGATTTTTTTTGCATAAAAAACATAATAGTGGGTGTTGGGTTTGTATGGGGGCTACCCCAAAAAGTGGGCGTGACACGCCCATTAGTTCATGTATGTTAAGCGCCTGTTCATAAAAATACACCATATCGCATTTCAGCCTAATATTGACTTTCATAAATAAGTTTTTCATACAAAAACACAAAAGTGGGCCGTAGATTTGTATGGGGGGGGCTATCCCACCAATTAATGAATATGTGAAGCATGAATGAGTTGGTCTTAAAAAAATGCGCAACAATATACAGACGGACATGGCTAGATCGACTTGTCTCGACGTGCTAATCGAGAATATATAGACTTTATGGGGTCTGCGATGTTTCGATGCAGCGGTAGGCAAGCCCTTGCTCTCGTTGCTATGAGTGCTCAAACCGTTACTTTGGCATGCTTGCGATTTTCGACGAGACAACAACAACAACAACTTTCGGCGCAAACGAAAATGAAACAACAACCACACACGATTTTCGCTGCGACGCGGACCGTCATAAAAGTGTTCATTTTGCTATGATTTATGACTTCTGCCGCGTCTTGTACACTAAGTAAGAAGGCGAAGTAGGTTTTAATGTGTTACGATTTTTACTAAGTGATTGAACTGCGGTTTAATAATGGCTGAAAAAATGGAATTTTCCGAGTTCAATTGGAAATTTCGAGACTCAGTATTATTTTTTTCGCAATTAAATAATTTGGAAATGTTTCAGTGCCTTATTTGCGGAACTGTAATAAGTTCAACAAGAAATTACAATATTCGACTACATTATTTGAGTCTCCATGCAAACTTCTATGGTTCTTTGAGTGATATAGAAAGGATGCAGCAAGTCGCTTTGCTAAAAAAATCAGCAGCTGAGTACGTATTAAAACCGGCATGTGTCGATGAGAAGACCGTCTTACGTGCATCATTTGTTGTAAGCTACAATCTGGCCAAAGCTCAATAGCCTCTATAGGACGGTGAATTTTTTAAATCGACGTGTATTGACATGCTCAAATGTTTCGACGATAAAGTCATTCAAATGAGTGAAGTAGTAGCATAAGTACCGCTCTCGTCGAACAGTTACAAGACGAGTAAATGACATTAGTCGACAATTAAAAGAAAATCTCATTGTTAAAATAAAAAAGTGCATTTTTGCATATCTGAATTTTTTTATTTTAACAATGAGATTTTCTTTTCATTGTCGACTAATGGCATTGTCGATGTCCTTGGCTATTGATCAAAGCATTGATATCAATGATGTTGCCCAAGTGCTAATATTTATAAAATTCATTGACTCTGATTTCAATGTTGAAGAGGACCTTGGTTCCTCTATATGCAACCACCACAGGGCTGGACATATTTCGTGCTATTGAAATATCAGTCAATGATATCGGTGGTTTCAAAAAACTTTGTGATATTTGCACCGACGGAGCACGGAGTATGCGTGGAGACATTAAGGGTCTGAAGGGACAGTTTAAGTTGAGGAAAATTGTTGTCCCATTTTACTACTGCCTCATGCATCAGGAAGCATTATGCGCGAAAACCTTGCAAATGAACAAAACTATGGAGTACGTGGTAAAAATTATAAATAAAATAAGAGGAGGTCATAACGCCTTAACCCATCGGCAGTTCTAAGTTCTTTTGCTCGAACTTCAATTCTAGTATGGAGATTTGAAAATGTTCACCGAAGTTCGTTGGCTCAGCCAGGAACAAGTGTCTTGAGAGGTTTTTCTCCCTTAGAAAGGAAGTTGCATTCTTTCTGATGGAGCAGATTAAAAATGCGGAAGAATTGGTTCTTTAACTAGACGACCCCAATTTTCTCTCTGAAGTGGCATTTTTAACGGACGTTACTAGATTCTTAAATATTTTGAATTCACAGCTTCAAACACAGAAGCAGTCCATGGTGACAATGCTGTCAACAATAGATGGTTTCAAAAAAACAAAAAAGGCCCTTTTGCAAAATGATTTAAGCAATAATTGCTTAAATCATTTCCCTTCTTGTCGTGAATTATTAACAGAAAATCCCACTCTAGGTTTTGTTTTCTATTGTGACTCCATTCAACAAATGAGGGATTTATTTGCAGAGCGATTTGACGATTTCGACGAAATCAAAACATTGATTCGAATAAATGGTAAATTAAATGGTTTCAATAATTTTTTTCAGTGTTCAATTTTTTTTACTTAATAAACCTTAATAAACCAAACAACAACAATACAACGAAGGCTCGATTTTCTTCGCGACATAAAAGTGTTCATTTTGCTTAGACTTATGACTTCAAAAACTCTGTTTGTTGTAGATGTTGTTGTACTGCTCCCGATTCAAAAATTTCGTGCTTACCGCTGCTTTAATGCATTACAAACTTTCAGACAAACTGATATCCAATTTTTTTTCTCTGTATCTAAATAATGTATATAAGTAATGCGCGCTCATACAAAATCGCACAGAATTATATGGAATTGTATGCTGTATATGTACATAACAACTGCAGAATGCGTTCTTTTCTCAACTCTATATACAATGCATGATACATTGAAATTATAAATAGTTGTTCCAGTAGTTTAGTTGTAAGTTTTAAATATTGTACTTATAGCTATTATACATTTTTTTTTTATATTCTTTAAGTAATATTAATATGTTTTAAAAAAAAAATCCATTCGTAGCCTAGCTCTTATTTTATCTATAAAAAAAAAAAAAAAAAAACCACAAAAAAATAATAATAATAATATTAAACTAGGTATATATTATAATTATATTATCAACAAGTCTTATATGTAATACTACTATATTTATGTGTAGCTACAACTATATGTATTTGTATTTCTATTCAGACACATACAAACACATGCTATACATACTTAATAATGGTCTTATTAAAATACAGATTCCAGTTTTTTGTTTAATTTTCTTTTACAATATATCTTTAACATATAATTTAACTGTTCAACTCTTTGGCTTTAAAAAGCACATGGGCGCGTTGTGTAACGCTTTCTATTTATATATAAAAAGAAAATAAATAAAAAAAAAAATGTACTCTTAATACAGCGTTTTGTCCCCATTTGACGTACTAACGTTTAAAATTGCAGCATATCAATTTCGCAGAGTTCCCTTTCAGGCAGGCAGGCAGGCAGGCAGACAGGCAGGCAGGCTCGATTCGATGCCTTTACTCCGTATCGAAATTGATGTATGTTGAATTTTAAAAGAAGTCGTCAAAGGTCTTTGATTATGTCTGATATTGAAGCATAGGCGCTGACAGATTCGGATGATGTGAGCTGTTCATACGAAGCGCGGAGAGACTCTTGTTGTACCATTCATCCTCGGGTGACATACCTAAATAAGAAAATATAGAGAAGATTTCATAGTATTAGTTAAATTTTCTACTAATTTGCACAAACTTCCTGGCCAACAACAACGCCAAGGCAGTATGTCAGTACGTTAGAAATGTAAAGGAAATATTATCTTGGACAGCTTGGATGTTGTATTTATATAGTGTAGCCGTTGTTGTATTTATCTAAGACGTTCTTCAAGACATTTGCCAGCCGGAAATTTAGCATTTAGTAAATTTTAGTTTTTCTTGTAAATTTCTAATTTCCGTAGCAAATTATTCTCATTTTATTTTGCTTGATTTTTATGTACACATTTTGAGCTTAATATTACATGTTGGTTGCTTTACTGTTAGCGCTGCTAACCTTGCGAAGATTAATATTATTGATATAATAAATGAACACATCAAAGATATACTACAATGACTGACCAAAAAGCATTAAAATTAATATGGAAAATTAATAGTACATCAGCGGATTCTTCCTAAGTTTTGCAAAACCCATTAAGGAATGTGGCTGTTGTTCCAATGGAATATTTTTTGCGAACTGTGTTGATTTGAGTAAACATATTGTGGGAGGTAAGTTTTAATTGGATAGTTGTACCGATGTTGAAATCAACGGTCAATTGTGTCTACTGAACGAAATTCAAATTAAACACTATCAACGACCATGCTCATAGAGGTCTCATTTCCCTTCAACTTTTTTAGTTTTTACACAGATTTTGTAAAACAATAAGAAGAAATAAAATGAAAACAAGAGAAAACGTTAATTTCGGTAAAACCACAACTTCAATACTCTTCACAAGAATTGTACAAATTACTGGTAAAACTTTTAATTTCAGATCGATATCTTAAAAAGTAGTAGACAGAGGTTAGAACATGGCTATTTCGATTCGTCTCGTTAAGCTGATCATGAATATATATATATATATATATATATATATATACTATGTGTGATTTCCGATGCGTTACAAACTCTACGTGTGAAAAGTATAAAAATGTTCATACAAAAACTAAAAGAAGAAAAAATGTTAACTTCGGTTGAACCGAAGCTCTAATACCATTCACATGAAATATTGAATAGTATTGTAAAACATACAAATGGGGGTTCAAATAGTGGATGGTACACGCTCACTAGTAGATGTGTATGAAGCAATTTAGTAGCTGTGTAAGATGCCGCCAAATCGAATTTCAAGTTGATATTGACGTTTTCCATACAAAAGCATAAAAGTGAACTGTTGGTTTATATGAGACTACTTCAAAAAGTAGGCCAGACATGCCCATTTGCATATGAATATGAAGCGGTTGTCCACTAAAATCCACGAAATTAAATTTCAAGCTAATATTGATTTAAATAAAGAATTTTTTTATAACAAATTTAAAATCTCACGGTGGGTTTGTATGGGGGCTACCCCAAAAAGTGGGCGGGCCACACCCATTAGTCTATGTATGTTAAGCGGCGGTTTCTAAAAATTCACCATTGCGCGTTTCAACCCAATATTGAGTTTAATAAAGAAGTTTTCATACAAAAAGTCAAAAGTGGGCAGTAGGTTTTTATGGGGGCTACCCCAAATATTGGGCGGGTCCCACTCATTAATGTATATGTCAACCAACCGACCATATCAATTATTAAGTTGATATTGACTACAATAAAAAAGATTTTCATACAAAAAGTCAAAAGTGGGCGGTGAGTTTGTATGGGGCTACCCCAAAAAGTGGGCGTGGCGGGTCAATCTTGACACTCTATTAAACTGGAATAAAAAGAAATATACGTGCAAAATTTCAACTGGATAGCATAAAAATTAGTCTCCAAAAAATGCGCAACTACATACAGACGGACAGACAGACAGACGATTCGTCTCGTCGAGCTGATCGAGAATATATATACTTTATGGGGTCAACGATGGCTCCTTTAATACGTTACAAACTTTCAGTTTACGTATAAATATGCGTGGGGATACCCCTTAAAGTGGTCCGATCTGGGTCTATATGGAAAATTTTGTAAGGATTAACGTAAGATACGCCATATTTGGCATTTCTAGTCTAATTAGGAACAAAAACAAAAAAATTGCAAGCAACAACTTAAAAATTCAGGTCAAGTTTTTGTGCGGGCTATCCCTTATAGTGGTCCGGTCTGGACCTGTGCGGTATATTTTATTAGGCTGTACGGAAGGTACACTAAATTTGGCGTTTCTAGCGTAATGAGCAACAAATATCCAAATTTGAAGTGTCTTTTTCTCATTACATGATTCTACGATATAAACGATATATAAGTCAGTTTATGTAAGTGCCAACTTTTAAAGTGAACATACTAGACACATACCAACGAGTGCGTGCATTTATATAAAGTTTTATTTTTGAGTTTCATGTTCTTCAGCTAGCTCCTTCATGTCTAGTCCTAGAAATTGGCGTTGGATTTGGACGACACTAATCGATGCATTAATAAAAAGTAAAGGATTAATAACACTGCCCTCCAAATTCCATGTAGGCCAGTGTAATTAACTATCAGACAACTGCGTTCATATTAATTAAACTCTTTAGTCTTCAACGTTTTCAACTGAATGTTACAAACTAAGAAAAATGGTTTCCGTCCATAATCATATCAATGTATGGACATATTCGATATTACTCACCCATTGAATCCTGTCGTACGCCCACTGAGCCCATATTCGTGCTGTGTGCCATTGAAAACGGTTGCGTCATGCCTGGATATGAGGAGGCGCCCATCTGAAAGAGATCCTGTACGCCGAACAAGAAGATATTTTAATCATAAATATTTTAATTAAGCTATATGATAATATTTGTAGCACACTCACCTGCGGATAACGATTCATGGTGTTGTGATGTGGATACGGTTGATAGCCACGCGAAACGCTATAGCCTTGGATGTTGCGCATCATGCCATTGCACGACGGGATCACAGATGGCGCCAGTGCCTTTTGCAGTTGTTTTTCTTGTTTACGATACTTCGCACGACGATTTTGAAACCAAACCTAAAAACGAAAAGAAACAAAATCGGAACTTTACTTAAGCAATATCGACAATCACAAACGATTTGGACCCCAGCGTCTGGAAATGTCCGTTACCCGGTAGAAGACTGTTTTCGTAAAATACAAGAGCTGGAATTATGTTATGTTGCAAGAGTTGTGACAATTTGTAAATTAAGTAATGAGAATGTAAGAGTAGAGTTCGATCTGGCAACACTGGGAACGCAAGTTGTGCTTTCAGTACCAGTTTGAAATCGGTAGAGCCAGTTTTCCTCCAGTAAGTTTCTTTTTGAGAAAGTAAAATTTCTTATTCTCTCAAATTTGGTTACTAAGAAAATCTTACTGGAAGAGTACGCGAACAGACCTATTGCAATGACTCTAGCCGACCGGCGAAAGGCAATTCAAGTAAACGTGTTTTTAAGGAATGGAACTACCGACTCCAGTACTGTGTGGCCCTTCAAGGCAATTACTTTAAGGTCAATATGAAGACTCTATTTGACTGCAATAAAAACTCAATGTAACGGATTTCAATTATACATCTTAAAACTGAATTTAAAAAAAAAAGTTGAGTTCGGTATTTGTGAAATCTAACAACCTAAACGTGGGAGGTAAGTTGATTGGAGCCTACCCCTTAAAGTGGGCGTACACACCCTTTGATAATTATGTGAAGCGTACGAGCATAAGAAGCAACCATGTAAAATGCCAAATATATTTTGCATGACGTAAAAAACTTTTTCATGGAAAATCCCAAAAGTGGGTTATGGGTTTGTATGGGAGCTACCCCAGAAAAGGGGTTTTTCAACTATTTATATATTTTTGAAGACTTCGTTCATAGGAAACCAATCTATCAAATTGTACAATGATATTGACTGTAATAAAAAAAGTTTTCCGTACAAAATTTCACAAGTTGGCGGTACATTTTTATGTAGATTACACTTAAAAGTGGGCGGGACACGCCCCTTGTTGTTTATGTGAAGCGTTCGTCCATAAGAAGCTGTCATGTCAAATTGCAAGTCGATATTGACAGTAATAAAAAAAGATTTCTTTGTAAAAAAAGCCACAAATGGGCTGGTCATTTGCATGACGCTATCCCAAAAAGTAGGTGAAGCACATCAGTTGACATATTTGGGAAACATACATCTATTAATGTAAAATTCTAAGTTTATATTGATTGAAATAAAAAAGTTTTTCCTACAATAATGCTCGAGTTGTACCCCAAAAAGTAGGGAGACCACACTCATTTAATAAAAGTATACATGTGAAGCGACCTTTCATAAGAATACAAAAAAAAAAGAAAATTAACAGAGTGACACTAAAAATATTAAATCCGTGATGTGGACTTCAGAAGCTTTGTTTTTGTTTTTGTTTTTTATTTATTCTGAACTATAAGAGGTGAACTTTTTCCTGCGGAATTTTTCATAGAAGTTCTTTTAAACTAATGACATTGGCCATAATTTTTATTAAAGGCTCATCGCGTATTGCTTTGTACATTGAATTAAGAAAAAGTTGAAAAGTCGTATCCTTGTCTCAAGACCGAACCGGGCAGAGAAAGGCTAAATCGTCTCACCTTATTCAGCAGATCAACAATACGAGAATGTATCGTACACTTTGTATGTTCTCAGACTTCTCACGCTGGGTGTTTCAAATTTTATGACAAAACTAATATTTTATTCATACTACGGGAATTGTGTGTTATTTACCCATAATTATATCGATTAACATGTATAGATTGCCCATACCTCGATTGCTGAGACTTTTATTTGTTATAAGCTAAGACCAATTATTCCTTTCTAACAGAGTTACTTTAAATTTAGAATTATTTACAAGGCGAAAAATGACATTTTGTGGCTTAAACATCAATATAATTTTTAAGCAGATACGAATGCTGGAATTTAAAGTGCTGTAAAAACTTTGGGAAATGCTGAAATCCATTAAATGCGCTCGTGGCTGTTTTTCATTTTTATCTTAATGCATGCGCGCGTTTTACTGTGGCCAATGCAGAGGAAGGAGCTGCAGATGGCGCAGAGGCAGATAGTAAAAGAAAATGGGAGATGGTTTGGTTGAGTTGATTTGATGATGGCGACGGCAGCAAATGACTGTGACTATGTCTTCGGGTTGGTGTTCTATAATTTCAGTACTAACAACTCAAGCGCATTCTTCGCTCTTGGGCACTTTGTACTTGTCGACTACTTGAGAACCCACACACATACGGTACATTAATTTCACTTTGAAGACGTTGTTGCCGGCATCGAAGGCAATGGGGGATGCTGAACAAGATTTCAAGCGAAAAGTCTTATGAGCAGCTAAAGTAGAAGATGGAAACTTCAAGAAAGTGAGAAAACAAAAAGTAATATGAAAGAAAATAAGATACTTGCAGGAAGTCTGTCGAGCGTGTGAGCAGACATCGAAGTGGGGGGAGAAGCGTGGGATGAAGCCAAGAAAAAATAAGAAATATATTTTATGAGTGAAAAAATCTACAAAATTGAAATTGAAAATAAGATGAGGAGCGTTCAAGATAGCTCAGGATGCAGAATACGTTGTTATTAAAGACGTTCGCCTACATGGTGTGTTGTAATGTGATGATTTGGGGCGGCTTGTATGGGCAACAGAGACTTCATACTAAGACTAGGACACAGACAAACGATAGGGCAACGAGGACGTCGGCTCATTTCGATTTTGTGGAGTAAACTGGGGTTGCTTGACTGGTTGACTGTGCAAGAATTTCCGACATTTTGTTTGAAGGAGGGTGGATAATAAGATGCCTGAATTGTAATATGTGTGAATGGCTAAAGGTTCGGCTGTGTAAGTGCCGTGGAACAAATTCGTGAACGCGCTAAGCAGTAATGGCATCTCGAAGATGGTTTTACGAGCATATATATACATATATATATATATATATATATATATATATATATATATATATATATATATATATATATATATATATATATATATATATATATATATATATATATATATATATATATATATATATATATATAATTATATATAAACACTCGCTTTTAGAGTAGATATACGAGTACAAATGTATAAAAATTGCTATTAATAGCAAGAAATAATGATTTCACATGAGAAACTAGCCACTTATGTAGTCCGGTTATGCCAGAATTGCAACAAATTTTATTATCTTATATGCATTACTTAAATCAATAGAAAAATACTTTTTCAATGTTTGAACTTACATAATCATATCATAAAAATTCATACCAACTTACTTACAAGTAGATGCATATGAAAGCATTGCAAACATTGTGTTTCAGTCATAATTCTATTCGCACTTCGAGGTGCTCGACTAAATTGTACCCTGCACACACCATATTTTTCATAGTAGGCATTCGGCTTTCTACAAACTACATATATTACATTGTAGACTAACAAAATATGACAAAAACAATTTTTGAGGCCAGTCAAGGCATACTACAAGGTATGTCGCAAAAGAAACTGAACTTTCTTGTGGCGCCACCTATTGGTAGGTACATGCGTTGGAAGGGTACATCCTTCACTGACATTTTGTAAAAATTTTCTGCCACAAAAAAACCGGACTTTTTTAAAAATAGCTGTTTCTGGTGGCGCCACCTATTGGTAGAGGTAAGCGTTGGAAAGTCACATCCTTCATCGTACTGACACCACACCACCTATTTGTCGATTATAAGGCCGCTTTCACGCCGATAAGAACGAAGCTCTTCAACGCCCTATCTGAACTTGGTATCCCAGCAAAGATCGTTCGGTGTTGCATGATGACGCTATCACACACCCAAAGCGTCGTCAGAGTAGGAAAGAACCTTTCCGAACCCTTTGATACCAAGAGAGGTTTCAGGCAGGGTGATGCTTTATCGTGCGACTTTTTTAATCTCCTGATGGAGCACATTCTACGCCAATGCCCATACGTAGAACGATCGGGCACGATCTTCCATAAGGAAGTGATGCTACTCGCATATGCTGATGACATAGACATCATAGGCATCAACGAACGGCGAGTAAGCAGGGCATTCTCGGAGATTGAGAAACAGTCACGTCTCATGAGCCTAGCGGTGAACGAGGACAAGACGAAGTACTTGGTTTCCACTCGCAGACCATCAGCGCGTCTTGGACGGTATGTGAGTATGGAGAATTTCAACTTCAATGTTGTAGAAAACTTCGTCTATCTGGGAACAGAAATTACCAGCGACAACAATGTTAGCCGAGAGATCAGACGAAGAGTCACGCTTGCTAATCGCTGCTACTTTGGGCTCAGCAAATAAATTCGAAGTAGAGCCCTCTCTCGAACTACGAAGATAAAAATCTATGAGACACTGATAATCCCGGTCCTGCTGTATGGCGCAGAAGCATGGACACTGACATCAACTTATACAGCGTCGTTAGGAGTGTTCGGGAGAAAGATTCTTCGTAGGATTTTTGGTAACCTTAGAGTTGGCGTCGAGTTTAGGACCCGTATGAACCATGAGCTGTATGAGCTGTATGATGAGGTTAACATAGTCCAGCGCATTAAAGTACAGCGGCTGCACTGGACTGGTCACCTCATCCGGATGAACCCCGAAGCTCCAGCACTTAAGGTTTACGACGGAAACCTGAACTTGATTGGTGGACGGCGTCAGAGAGGACGTCCGAGCTTAAGATGGCAAGATCAGGTCTATGATGACCTGAAGCAGCTCCGGATTGCCAGCAACTGGCGCCGCCGCGCACTAAACTACACCGAATGGTGCGCTTTCCTACGTGCTGCCTTGAACGATAGACGGTTGTAGAGCCACCTAAGTAAGTAAGTAAGTACATATATAAAGCAAGTATAGTTTCTCTACTTCTGGGAACTTTTCTTTCACACAGATTTACGAACAGACAGCTACAGTCGTGATTCCACGTCTTCGAAATTCTCTGCCGCTCATACTCTAATGCAAATCTTTTTTTTTTTAAAGAAAAACAGGTAAGAATAGAACAGTCGTGTGTTTACGACTACGTAATACCCTTGCTACTGTAGTGCTATGCAATCTTTGACATTTTGAATCACAAAAAAAATTTGTTTTTTTTTTGTAAATTAAATAAACAAAAAAAAAAAAAATGGTTGTCTGTAAAGTCGGTTTACGGACGATAATTTTACGTGATAACGCCATAAGAAAACATTGATGAAAAATTGCATACTTTTGTGAATTGAATTCTAATGTAATTCCAATAATTCAATCAGTACACAAACAACTTGTCATATAAAAGAGTTTCGTTACCAGCAACAAAGAATGAAATATACGCTCTCTTTCTATCTCTCTCTCTCTCTCTCTCTTCGACTGACCACCAGCAACTTTAAAAGCCTTATGTTATTGTTTATGGTACTCAAATGTAAAAGTAACTGTTATTGACGTCTTCCTTGATCTATGGTGTGCGTGCTTTGTTTTCTTTGTACATGTATTTTATTTGAAACAAACTTTATTATACACATACAATGTTATTATTCATACATTCTACCATGTACATACCGCACCCCACCGCGCGCTAGATAACACTAATTCGCAAAAGCACACACACACACACACACACACAAACACACACACACACACACACACACACACATAACTATAGCTTTCAACAAGCCAATGCACGCTGGTCTATCTATCGCTTGCTTGTTCAGTCGGAACGACACAATCGTCACATGTAATCATATGTATACGATTTTGCTTTTCGTTCGTTTAGTGTCGTGTCGTAACGGTAAACGGAACGTCAGAAATGAGTCATGCTTCTGTGCTAAACCAACTGATTTAATAGACGTTATCACGTCAAAAATTAATTTAAAAAATTAAATTAATTATTGAATATATGCGGCCTTGAAAAACAATGAAAAACTGGCCAAATGCCCGTATTATAAACATGGTTGGCGTTGTGAGCGTGACATGCACAACATTTAATACTAGACATCTGCGTGTGGTCAAGGGAAAATCTAAATGCCTAAGTTTCATGACTCTAGCACTTGTTGATCCTGAGATCTGTTGTTTCATACATCTAGACGGACGGACATAGATAAATCGACTCAGTTTCCGATACTATATGGGGTATACCACGCCTTCTTCTACTTGTTATATAGATTCGCACAAACTTATTATACCCTTTGGGAACAGAGTATAAAAATGAACAAACAAATTTTGTTTTCAATAAAAATACTAAAATATTGTACTAAGTTTTTGTCTGGTCTGATTGGCTTTAATTCTTAGAATTAAAGCCAATCAGAATTGGCTTTAATTCATGAAATTTTGTCATACAAAAGCCCAAAAGTGGACGATGGGTTTTAATGGGGTCTATCCTCAAAAGTGGGCGGGGTACGCATATTGGTATATATGTGAAGCATATTTTTCTAGAAAGACTCCATATCAAATTTGAAGTTAATATCAACTGTAATAAATAACATTTTCATACAAAAACCCAAAAGTGGGTTTGTATAGGGGCTAACCCTAAAAGTTTGCGTGACACATCGATATGGCTACTCTACCCGCTTATGACCAAAATAAGCTTATATACCGAAAAACCAAAAACAAAAACACAAATCTAAAAAATTTATAAAAAAAAAAAATGACAGACAGACGGACATGTCTAGATCGACTCGTCCCGTCCAGCTGATCAAAAATATATATACTTTATGGTGTCTACGATGCCTTCTTTAATGCGTTACAAACTTTCCGACAAACTGATGATACCATTTCACACTATGTGTGAATGGTATAAGAATCAGTATATTTTCCGTGTTCAGCGCACCCAAATGACTCTAAGAAAGTGTAAGAGAAAGTTTTTATGTATTTGCTATAAAATACTTTAATAAGCATATTGCAAAAATTTACAAATAACACTAGTCTACGGCCAAAGAGTGCATTACATGCCATATTTTTGTACTTTTCGTACGTAGTGAGAATAGTATTATATTTTGTGACAGAGTTTGTAACACATTAAAGGATGCATCGGAGGCATCTGTTTGTCAGTCTGTCTGTCTGCCCTCTGTCAGCGTAAATCAAAAAGAACTACCAAGTTTTAAAGATATCAATCTGATATCGTGTATGGAGACTTCCTATGTTATAAAGATTTTAATATGCGTGTCGTGCCTACTTTAAGAAGTGGTCCCCATAGAGACAAACTGCATTAATTTGTGGTTTCTACAGAAATTTTAAATATATATTTAAAATTTTATTATTTCTCGAGCTAACCACCTTAAAAATGGAATGAATGCGTCACATTATCGCTAGAACATTAAAAGACTTGGCAGTATTTTTTACATGTTTGTGAAGAGTATTGAATCATCGGTTCAACCAAAGTTAACGGTTTCTATTGCTTTTCTATACTAATATTACAAAGAGGTTAAGTTTGTGAGTAGTAGATTTGTAGGTTTGTGGCGTTGTAGGGGGTAATCACTGGATCTACTGAACCGATTTTAAAATTGTTCTACCAATAGAAAGCCACGTTATTCGAGAATAACATAGGCTATAATATACGACGATATACACATAAATGTAATGAATTAATGTAAATATAAATGAAGTGTAAAATAGTTAGTATGAGCGACATGGCGATAATTAAAACATGATGTAACGCTGAAAGCCACATATTGTAGAGCGTTTATGTATTTGTTTCATATGGTAATGTGTGCGTGATAAGAGAGAAAGAAAGAAAGTATACATATAAATTAGGCAGAAATTAGTATAAGCGAGATGGCGATAATTAAAACATGATGTAAAGCTAAAAGCCACAGATTGTAGAGCGTTCAGGTGTTTGTCTCATATGGTAATGTGTGCGTGATAAAAGAGAAAGAAATTTCTGTATACGTATAAAGTATTCAGAAATTAGTATGAGCGAGATGGCGATAATTAAGACATGATGTATAGCTGAAAGCAACAGATTGTATAGCGTTCATATGTTTGTCTCTTATGGTCATGTATACGTGATTAAAGAGAAAGAATGAAAGTAAGAGATAATTTAAATTATCAAATACGTGAGACAATTTTATTAATGTTCGCGCGCGGCCAACGCGATGACGAGCGATGGCGTCGCATAGGTCGGTTCCTTACGCATGACGTTGACGAAATTGAAATTTTCGAAATGTAATACGCACCATTTCGACATTGTTTTAATAAAAAGTTCTTATCTTATTTGTTTTTTTTATAGTTTTCATAATAAGTTCTTTTCAGAACTTCTTTCTATTTTATTTTTTCCTTAAAAAGTTCTTTTCAGAGCTACTTTCTGTCTTATTATTTCCATAAAAGGTTCTGAATATATAACGTCAGTATGCCTAAAAGAAAATCACAACTATCTACACATACATCCCAGACAAGAGCGGCTATAGTACGCCGAATGGGAGAGACTTCCTCTGAGCATGCACAGCGCCTTGCGAGTGAAAGAGAATACAGATCGCAAGCGCGTGCTAGAGTCTAACACCGAAAAGTCTCTGCGACTGGCTAACCATAGACAGAATATGTCAGAAATACGTGATAGGGAGTCTAGCACCGAACTTTCGCAGCGGCTTGCCAGCCAAAGAGCAATTACCTCAGCAAGACGTGCTAGGGAGACAAGCACCGAAACGCTTCTTATAAAAGAGTTGCGGGAGAATATAATCGTGGCGGCCATTCTCGCAGGGCCAGCAGTGGGACAACTGACTTTTGCTCCGCGCATACCCATAATTCCGCCGGATTTACCCATACCATTGAAAAGGCTGCAGTATCCTGTCAAGATCTCTTTGCCTCACTATTAATAAGTCCCAGGGTCAAACATTCTCTGGTGGGCATTGGCCTGAGGCTTATCTCCGATTCGAAATCCTGAACGACAATATATTTTGGTACCAAATAATAATATTACATCTAATATAGTTTACAGTATATATGGTATATATAGTATACAGAGAAGTTTTGAACAATTAAAATAAACATAATTTATTCAATAATTTTAAACTCGGTAATATAGCCAAATTGGAAGGAGTTGCAGGGGGAACGAGTTGGGGAATGAGTGGTTGGGTAAGGGGGTAAGGATTGGCAGGGGAAGTACTGGCAGTGGGAAGGAGAGGCAGGTGGAACGGTCCATCCAGAAAGTAGGTTTAAACAAATTTTGAATGGATACGTTTTTGCGGTATGAATTCTTTAAGTTTTTTTTTAGAAGTTATGACCACTATTTCTCGAGTCAAGAACGATCAATCTGACGCAATTTATATCAAGGTACTGATAATGAAATACCAGAAAAAAAAGGTTTTTGAGGTTTTTGAAATTGGTTTAAAGTTATTAGCGGAAATGTATCTCTTCTTTTTTTTTACAAAAATAACGAAAATATTTTACTTTTAAATATACATCATTGGGTGCAATCTCCCCATTTTATGAGGTACCCCCATACAAACCACCCGCCCACTTTTGCCCTTATGTGATTTTTCATGACAAACTTCACTTCGCATAATTATCAATGGGCGTGTAACGACCACTTTGAGGTGTAGGCTCCAACAAACTTACATCCCACGTTTATGTTTATATTACAAATATTTTTCTTTACACCTGCTAAGTTCACAGCTGGTTAAAACTGCGGTACCACCGAAGTTAGCGGTTTTCTTGTTTTATTTTTAATTTGGTTTTAGTATGGGCGCTGCCCCTAAAAAGGGGTATCACACAAATTTCGCTATATGTGAAGCGTTCGTTCCTAAGAAGTTACTATATTAAATTTTACCTTGATACTGACCGTAATAAGAATGTTTTTCATACAAAGTTTGTAAGTTTGTATGGGAGCTACTCCTAGAAAGGGCGGGAGACGCCCCTTAATATTTATGTGAAGCGTTCGTTCATGAGAAGCCGTCATGTCAAATTTCGGTTTTTATAGGGGCGACCCCAACAATTGAGTGTATTTCATCCATTGATATATGTATATGCAAAGAATCATTTCATATGAAGCCACCATGTCAATTTTTAAGGTGATATTGACTGAAATAAAACATTTTGAATACACTAAAAAGCGGACGTGGCATGCCAATATGGTTACACTATTTAACTGCAATAAAAAGTCTAGTCTAGTCAAATTTAGAACTGGATATCTTAAAAATTCGGCCCTAAAAATGCGCAAACAACACACAGAAAGACGAACATAGGTAAATCGACTCCTCTCGTCGAGTTGTTCAAGAATACGATGCCTACGTTATTGCGTTCCAAACTGATAATACCATGTCACACTTCATTCATCTGTGTGGAAAAGTATATGCCCTATACAAATCTATGGTTCAAATAACACACGGTATAGGGTATCTAGAAGTGAAGTTCACTCAATTGCAGCATTCTTTCTTGTTTTATTTCTGTTCGTTTCGATATACGGCTGCTTGGTTGGTTAGTTGGGTTTGTTTCATTTGGTTTGGTTTGTTTCACTTTAGTTTCATTTGGTTGGCTACAGTCAAAATGATGCACAGTCTGTCTGTCTGTTTGATTGTCTGTGTGCAGCTGCTAAAATATGCTCTTAAGCTGACTTTAGCGTGACGCACTCGGAAATGTGACTAGCTGGATGCTTTGCCTGGCTGACTGTGTGTCTGACTTGCCTATGTTTGATGTATCTCTCTTGTTCTGTATCTATGTCTCAATTTGTGTACATGTTTGGGGGTTGAAAATCTACTTATTTATTTCGCTCTGACTTCCTCTATCTCCATCTCTCGATGTTATTCTGTGTGTGTGTGTGTATGTGTGTGTGTGTGTGTGTGTGTGTGTGTGTGTGTGTGTGTGTGTGTGTGTTTGTGTGTGTACGGCAAATGTGGGCGGAGTAACTCAATTAAGGATCCATTTGATGGCGCACATGCACAAATACATACATACAGTTAGTATGACTGAGATAGAAACAGTAAAATAGAGTGAGACAGAATAAGCAACATTCGTATAACTTTTTACTTATTTCAAAAAAGTTTTTATCTTTGCTGTATATTTTCACTTTTTTTCTTTTCAATAAAATATTTTCTGCTTTCAATTTAAGCCTAAATCTTTCTGCTGCCTGCTGCCTGCTCCCTCTTGCTTTTGATTAAACTTTGACTTTAAAACGAAACAACCGAAAATCTATTTAAACATAAAAGCTAAAAAAAAGTACTTACAAAAAAATAAAATAATAATCATTATAAAAAAAAACGAGAGAATATTTTCATAATTCATATTTGCCGCTAATTAGTTGAATACCCTCGACAGCCAGTCATATAGTCAGCGTTATTTGTTTTACGAGTATGTGTGTGGGTGTGCTTTCCCTTCTGTCCGCCTGTCTGTGTATTTATTTCGGAAATATGAAAATTAAACGTATTCAAATTTAATTTTGTACAATTTAATCAAATTTTCGCTTATTTCATTCATTCAACGCTATACTATAACTTCTTCTATTACTTTTGATTATTTTCTAGTTAGAAAATTTCTTCTTTAGCCGCTTTTTCACTTTATTTTCTTTATTGGTTGGTTCATTGACCTAGTTAAGTTGTCTACAGCCTTCATTCATTTTTATATGCTAATCTATTGAATTAGTTACGTTCTCTGCCTTTTTTTCTTTATTATTTTTTTTTTCCTGAAATCTCAAGGAAATCAATGCAAATGAAGCGAGTATTCAATGAAATAATATTGCTATCCAATTGGCGAGCAATTGGTTGTGAAATTTTGTGTGTGTCTGTTTGGTATGTACTTTAAGTCTTCTCTGAAAAAGTTTTTGGCGAGCTAAATGTGTTGTAGATTTCTATGAGAGCAAATTTAATATCAAGGTGTTGAAAGTAATTAACATGCATTATTTAACGTGCTTCAGGATAATGGAGAGTTATTAAATGTAGAAAAAAAAAACAAGAAAAAACGTTAACTTCGGTAGTACCGAAGTTTTAATACCATTCCCATGAAGTTTCAAGCTATGAACTTAGCATATGTAAAAACAAAATACTTTTAAAATCTAACAACATAAACGTGAGATGTAAGTTTGTTGGAGCCTAGCCCGAAAAGTGGGTATGACACGCCCCTTGCTAATTATGTGAAGCGTCCGTCCATATGAAGCCACCATGTTAAATATCAATTTTGACTAAAATGATAAAGTTTGTCATGGAAAATCACAAAAGTGGGTGGTGGGCATGTATGGGGGCTGCTTCTAAAATGGACAAACCATATCTATTTCTCTTTATGTAAGGCACTCGTCCATAAGAAGCTGCTATATTAAATTTAAAGCTAATACTTACTGTAATAAGAAAGTTTTTATACAAAATTCCAAAAGTTGGCGGTATGTTTCTATTGGGTTTACCACTAAAAGTGCGCGTGTCACGCCCCTTGATATATATCATATATTTATCATCCATCCATAAGATGCCGTCATGTCGTTATTACGTAGATATTGACTGCAATAAAAAATTTTTTAATACTAAAACTAAACTAGGTTTATGGCTCCATTGGTCTACTCTAAAAATGACCGTTAAAAGTGCAGTTTAATTACTAAAATTATGTTGCAGATATAAATTTAGAGTACTAGATCCAGGATTGTACAAAATGTCATGAATATAAGGCATTCTTTTGATAGGCACCTATACTTTCTATATATTTAGATGGCCCAGAATAGTCACATCCTATGGATTTTGGATCGTTTAATCCCTACTACTAGTCCAATTTGCAGGGTTATTTGATTGTTACCATGTTTTTCATTGTTTTTAGAGGTTAGTAATGAAATATGTCGTAACTTAGTCATTCAGTGTCTGAATACGAATGCAGCAACTTCCATAATATGGAAGATAACTTGACTGGACCACCGACCACTATTTTCGTAAAAGTAGTGCAAGTCTGACCCCGGATTCAGCGAAATAAAAGCCATAAAAATTGACTACTGTAGTTTGCCGGAACAACCAGCTTTTCAAAGAGGTTTTATGCTACTATGCTCTGTACAGCTTCTCTCCAGCAAAACGTGTTCGACCCATCGAAAATTTTGAGCAAAATTGTCCCGGACCCGGACTGGTGGATTTAAACCCAATCGGTAATTTTTCTTCTTATTAAGTTGGCTGTCACTGTCAATGACATGCATGCGGTTTGAGCGGGATGCGATTATTAGTCTATGTTTGACAGCTGCTTGTTTTTTAACATGAAAAAAAAAAAATGAACAACGATTTTACTTGAAATTTTGTGTTTCCAGTGAAATAACGGCATCGGAATTATTCAAAATGTTACAAAAGTGTTTTGAGGACTCTACTCTATCGAGAACGCAAGTATTTGAGTGGCATAAAGCATTCAGTGAGGGTCGTGAAATAGTATAAAACTTGCCTCATGAAAGTCGTCAATCCACCTCTGTTAACGACAAAAACATCGAAAAAGTGATGGAAATTGTGCTCGAAAATCGTCGTGTTGGCATTAGAAAGATAGCAGAGACACTCAACATCTCTTATGGATCGACTCAACAAATTTTCGAGTTCGAGAATGTTACCGTGCGCTACGTTACGATGGACATATTCGTAAAACCGAGCGACTAATTCGATTAATCATGCGTCGTTTTTGTACAACGTATACTATAAATAAAAAGTGGTCGAAAATTGGACTTTTAGAATGAACCACATCCAAGCCAGCCGAGGTGCCCGATATCATATTTCTACCAGGGTATGGGACCGGAACCGGAAATTAACCGATTTAAATTGAGAACCGAAACCAGAATCAGAACCGAAATAAAATAAAATGAAAGAACTTTACCGGAATCAAAACATTTGCATCGGTATAGTTTCGGTTATCACTTTTATTTATTTCTAAAAACAAAAATATTATCTTATGCACATCCCATTTCAACGCCTCAAACGTTTCCTTGACAGATCTGGCAACATGTGGGCGAGCGTTGCCATGTTGGAAAACCACCTTGTCGTGTCTTTTGGCATACTCCGGCCGTTTTTGTTGTTGGTAACGTTCACAAGTGATGGTTGGGTTAGTTTGCAGCAGCTCATAGTACACAACACCCTTCTGATACCACCAAAAAACAGAGCATGAGCTTGACACCATGAATATTAGGCTCGGCCGTCGATGTTGATGCATGGCCGGGTGGTCCCCATAATTTTTTTTCGCTTTGGGTTGTCGTAATGGATCCACTTTTCATCGCCAGTAACAATACGAATCAAAAAAACTCTTCCGATTATGGCGTTGAAACAGCTGTTGGCAAGTGAAGAATCTCCTTTCGACGTCTTCTGGCTTCAATTCGTACGGCACCCAATTTCCTTGCTTTTGAATCATTCCCATGGCTTTGAGGCGTTTGCCAACTGTTGACAAGTCAACTCCCAATGATTCTGACAATTCTTGAAGGGTTTGACACTGATCTTCGTATGCTACCAATTCTTCATCTTCAAACTTTTTCTGCTGGCCCGGACGTTCTTTGTCCGCCGTATCAAAATCACCACTTTTAAATCGACGAAACCAGTACTCACAAGTTGAAATCGATGAAGCATAGTCACCGTAAGCCTCACAAAGCGTACGATGGGCTTCAGCTGATTTTTTTCTTCAAATCAAAGCACAAATGCAAAACTTCCCGCAGATTGTATTTTGTTGGAACAAAAGTCGACATGTTCACAGAGCAAAAAAAAAAAATATGTTGTTTACACTTCAGTGTAAGGACACATACTGAAAATTGAAGCTTATGAAGTAGGCTTTCACATGAATATAGTCACAGGTTTACCCGATGCGATTTAGTGCTAGTTACGCCATCTCTTATGAATCCTTTAAATTTAATTCCAACACTATTATTTGGGACGTTGGCAATAGTTATTATTCGCTTTTATTTTTCTTTTCCAGACCGGTAACGGTATACCGAAACTAAAATCAAAGAACTGTACCGAAACCGAAAAAAATTGGTACCGGTACAGAACCTTATATCGAAACAAATGTTTCGGTACGTAATAAAACATGAATCAAAATCAAAAAATTTACTTTTTTAAGTGATTCGCTAAATAGTACTCAAACAACAAAAATTAACTGTAATAGCATTATGTATTGATAACTCAAGTGTCTCTTGACTGCTTCTTTAAGTTTAACTTGTGATATAGGTATTTATGTGATGTTAGACTGCAGATTATGTCTCCAAAAATATATCTGACTTTCCCTCTAAACCATTCCATGATTGTCTAACTTTTTTTTACTAAACTAAAAATACAACAATAAATTTTTTTAAAACGATACGGATACTCGATTACAAATGTATCAAATGGTTCACATCTGCACGAACAGTTCATTACAAATTTATGAATATCTTCTTTCCAAAATTAAAAATTTAAAAAAGATTCAATTCCTTTCAGCACATATACATATATCTACATACATAATTATCGGTGCATCTAACTAAAGAGCAATATTTTAACATTCATTCATTTTTCCTTCAATCCATCCAGCATACAACCATTTGTCGCAGTCTCGACTGTTTTATCAAGTTATTAGCGTACATAAACCATATTTTTCCACAAATGTTCAAATATTTATTCTACCCCACCCAACCCCTGGCCCTAAATTTCGCACACCCCCTTAAAAACCTGCAACAGAATCGCATTAAATTGTGTGCGGCGCTTGTAATTTGAGTGTGTTGTACGACAACTTGACTCTGGCACCATGTCGACGACGATATTCACTTGAGCCCATCAGTCCAAACCCGACGAACCAACCAGCCCAACCAACGACATAATCATCATCATCATCATCATCATCATCATCATCATAATGGCGTCATCATTATGTTGAATGTGTTGACAAATAAATTTGTTCTGGTACACTCCATCAGCATCATCATCATCATCGTTGTATTGGAAATTTATTTCAAGTTGATGTTGATGTTAATGTTGATGAGGATGATGGGTTTGAGTCGAGTTGCACATCTGCTTGGAAAATTCATCAAAGTGAAAACGTAAAAATAGCATTGCATAGCATCAGGCGCATCACTTTCCGAATACACACACTCTTTCTCTCTCTCTCTCACTCGCTCGTTCATTATTTCGTCCACTAGCACTTGAGCGTTAAATGCTTACGAATGCTATCAGTTTGAATGGGATCAGTATAGTATGTTACCAGCAGATCAGAGCGAGCAAGAAAGCAAGTTTATCCTAGCTGCTGTCTGTAATTGTGCACCACGAAATGAGTGATATGGAGGGTGGCTTGATTTATTTTAATCCTAAGTATGTAAAATGAAAATTTTTTTTGTATATCTCCAGTATAGCTACACTAAAGGGTACAAAAAAAAAAAAAAAAAAACAAGAACAAAAATTAACTTCGGTGGAACCGACGCTTAAATACCATTCAGGTGAACTTTTAAGCTTTGAAGTAAGCAGGTTTAAAGAAACAATTGTTGTAATCAAAAAGTGAAGGGATCACATCCTTTGATATGAAATGGTACAGGGTGTCTCAAAAGAAAGTTCACATTTGATTTGCTGATTACGTGAACGCAACTATTCCGAGGGGCGCGGGGGTTATATCAATCGGTAGAATAGCTTTTGGGAATTTAGTCGCTATGGAGCGTTTCTCGGGAGCGGAGCATGCGTTGTGCGTACGTGAGTTTTACAAAAACGGTAATTCAGCGACTGTAGCGCGTAGAACATTCATCAGTATTCGACATGTTCATCATTTAAATGATGCGCCAAGCCCTCGACTCATTGGAAAATGGGTCGAGAAGTTTGAAGAGAAAAATAGACAGTGTTACTCAGTCTGTTCGTGACAACCCGGACCTTTCGATTCGGAAGCGTGCTGTTGCTTTAAACGTGCATAGATCATCATTGTTCCGCAATTTTAGCAACTTCATACACGTCCAACAGGTCTCTACCACGAGTTCACGAAATTTTTCCTGGCAAATTGATCTCCAGGAGAGGTGACATAAATTAGCCTCCACGAAGTCCCAATTTAACCCCTATGGACTTTTTCCTGTGGGGTTACATCAAATCTAAAGTTTACGGCAATAAACCGACTTCCCTGGCACAATTAAATGGAAATATACGTCACAATATGGCAGCCATCACGGAGAATACCTGCCGAGCCGTCATAGGAAATTTTAGTGCTCGATTAAATGAATGCCGTGTACGCAACGGTTTACATTTGGATAATATCATTTATGAGAAATAAATTCCCATAGTGTGTATTTTAATATTTAATAAAATTTTTTTCAATAAACTACTTACTTTTTTTTATAGATTTTTTAAAAGTGAACTTTCTTTTGAGACATCCTGTACAGTTCGTTAGACCGCATAAAGTAAACATATTTTTCTTCAGCTCGATGAGACGAGTATGTTTAAACATGACCGTCTGTCTGTCTGTCTGTCTGTCTGTCTGTCTGTCTGTGTGTATGTTTTTTTTTTGTAGAGAAACAGGAATGGGAGAAATAGGCGATCATTTACTTCGGTGTGCTTCTTCCACGAAATATAAATAGCAGCCCTCGTATTAACGATTTAAATTTTTGGTAATTATATAAAAATTTAACATATTTAAAGTTTACAAATCAATAACTACCAAAGTACAACTATAATGTGAACGAATATTAATTTTGGTACGAAGTTTGTGTAATTCGTGAGAGGCATTAGATGCCCCATAATTTATATATATGTACTTGTATATACTATATTCTTGAGCAGCTCAACAAGACTGGTCTTTTTAGCTAAGCAAACAGCAACTAATGAGTTGTTGACCAATAATGTACATTGTAGGGCAGAGGAGCTGTGAGAGGAAACGATGGAAATAAAGTTGAAAGTGTGTATTGCCATTTGAACATGTTTGTTTGTCTCTTTTACACTAGCAAATCAATTCTGCGTCTAGTCACTCTTCAATATGTATAACGGCAATACTGGCTAACGATATATATTGCAAACTTGACATTAAATTATACGTTGAATTTTTCTTCTTACGGTCGCTCCGATAGACCTTATTTTGACTGCTGCTTAGTCTATGGTACGTTGCTTGGATTCATGTTTTGTCCGATATACGCATAATTGTATGTTAGATACCGACGAAAGTATTTAGGGGTCGTTCAAGTATTACGTAAATTACGTAATGCCTGATACAATTTTACAAACCAAGTCGATAATAATTGTGGTTTTATGTTGATAATTTTGAATATCACTTGATTTCATATATTATGTTTTATAAAGTATGTTTTATTTTTATATTGATCACTAGTAAAATAACTTCCCCCTCATGGTAACACTTCGTAACAAATCTTGTACCCCATCCACCGTCGTTTTGCGTAATTTAATACTTGATTGGCCCCTTATGTTTTTTTTTTTTTTTAATTACAAAAACTATTTGACTAAAAATTTCGATTTTATACCAAATCTAACTTTTGGGTAAACAGTAAACATTAAAGTCATAATTTTTTGAATTTATAAAGAACACAAAAAAAAATCAATCTACACTCAAGTCAAAACTTTTTAAATTACCCTCGTACTTACTATCCTTTCTACTCTCTTTCTCCCTTTCTCCCTTTCTCTCTCTCTCTCTCCCCCTCTCTCTCCCTCTCTTGCTCACTACCTTTAAACGCGGCTGACTGTGTTTGCTCTTGCCTGATAAAACTATAAATTAATTATTACCGCGGGGCACTTGAAAGCCGAGCAGGCGAGCAGAGCGGATGGTGGTTCGCCGTCTCACCCTCCGTAGAGAGCACTTTAGCGTGACACCCGAAAGGACTCTATTCAATCGGAATAATCACACAGTGTGCCGCACACTAATCGCCACAGCAGTCATCAGTGTCACCACCGACGCCGTCGCAGCATGCCAGCTCTACGCGCACAACTGTTGAAATACACGTCAAGTCAAGTGGAGATTTGGAATTTGATTTGAATTGAATTGGTTTGGTTTGGTTTGGTTTGGTTTGGAGATTGTGTCCACACAACTTTTGTAATGCAAAGCTGCCAACTTAAAATCTGATGTGCTTTACTCACTTGTATTCGCGCCTCATTCAGCTTTGTTGTTCGCGCCAGTTCCTCTCTGCAGTAAATATCCGGATAATGCGATTTGGCGAATGCCGCTTCTAGTTCCGCTAATTGTTCCTGAAATTAAGAGGATTTTAATTAGGCTAACTCGTGCGTTCTAATGTCTCTCGTCTTTTGTCGTTTGTCATCAGCGCCAATTTTCCTTTTTTATTCTGCACATATAGTTTTTTCGATTTTTTATTTTTCATTTTACTCAACTGCAAATGACGGTCAAACTCCAAATGAGACTTATGTACGTCGTACGATAAAAGTATCTTCGACACATTAAAAAACTAGTGCAACTTGCTATTTTTCTAGTGACGAGATCTGTAGTATCATAGATATCATAATAACACTCAATCAGGGTAGTAGGGGGTCGGATGTGTTTACTCCCGAGTTTTTAGGGACTTTTATTTTTGTGCCAGATGAAACTGTACTACTTGTGAAGTGAATAGTTAAAACAAGATTTTTCTTTTATTGTCAATAGAATTATTGTACATGAAATTAACAGTCAAGGATGTCGGAATTTCCGCCGGGGCCCGTCTCGCAAGATTGTCTATGACTGCAGTTATATGGTGAATGCTTATATTTAGTGCTGACATTGCAGAAGACAAGAAACTTTGACGATTTGTTTTAAACGAATTGTTGATAGCGTATATTGACACTATATGACAAAATTTGTCGTTTCGTGTTAATACTAACATTCCATTGTATCGTTAGAAAACGCTTACAAGTACTTCTAAATATCATTACCCTTGGCACCGAACAAAATAAAGCAAACAAACGTCTGTAAGATGTGAAATTCAATTTTAAACGGAATGTTTCATTCAATTTTTTTTTTATCGATCGAAATCGAAATTCTTCTCATGACTCGTTATCTTATTTGTAGTCATTTGAATTTAAAATAGGATTCGCTCCTAGCAGGCTTTCAGGCATTCAAATGTGGGCACGATGCTTAATATACCATTCACAAATAGTGTGAAATGGTATTATCAGTTTGTCTGAAAGTTTGTAACGCATTAAAGGAGGCATTGTAGACCCCATACAGTATATATGTATAGACTTGATCAACTCGACGAGACAAGTCGATGTAGCCACGTCCGTCTGTCTGTCCGTCGGCCTGCCTGTGTGTTGTTGCGCATTTTTTGGGGACCAATTTTTATGCTATGCAGTTGAAATTTTGCACATAAACTTTTTTTTTTGCTGTTTAAGACACGCCCACTATTTGGGGTAGCTCCCATACAAACCCACCGTGCAATATTGTGTTTTTTATACAAAAATTCTTCATTTAAATCAATATTAGCTTGAAATTTGATTTGGTGAATTTTAGTGGACAACCGCTACATATAAATATACAAATGGGCGTGCCCGCCCATTTTTTGAGGTAGTCCCATATAAAGCCACAGCGCACTTTTATGCCTTTTTTTAAAAAACGTGAAAATCAACTTGAAATTTGATATGGCGACATATTACACATCTACTACATCGCTTCATACACATCTACTAGTGGGCGTGTACCGCCCACTTTTGGGGTATAAATCCCCACTTTTATGTTTTACAATACTATTCAAAATTTCGTGTGAATGGTATTAGAGCTTTGCTTCAACCGAAGCTAACGTTTTTCTTGTTTTATTTTATTTTATTTTATTTGATGAAGCAAGTATTTAAAGTTGGCTGGATTGGTCAATGCATCTGTGCAAGGCTCCATTATATTGTTTTAGGAACCTTGATTTATGCATATGATTTGTGCATAGCTAACTATCTAAGTTTTATATTAGCGTTGGGTAAAACGAGTATTCCATATTGTTTGAGAGGTCCAACTATATTTTTGCAGCAAATTGGGTGGATAAACTGTATTGGGCAATGAAATTACGGTGCACTCTTCATATGTAGTGTGAATATTATTATAATTTTGTCATGGAGTTTGTAAGGCATTAAAGAATGCATCAGTGACCGAATATAAGTTCACATTCTTCTTTATTACAATAGCTAGATATTAATCTATGTGGCCGTGTACGTCAATTTCGTGTCTTTTGTGTAGCTCTACTCTCAGTTTTTAGATATTAGTCTGAAATTAAGTTTATAAGAGTTTGAAATCCTTGGCAAATCATACATAAAACTTACGGAGTTTCATACACTGGAAACGTTTCTTTTCGTTTGTTTTTTGTATGAAATATGTTTTTATTTCTAAAGCAATCAATTTCAAAGCCGAACTAAAAATCTTGTACACCCCGCAAAAAGTTGATAAAAGTTCTTCATTATATTGGTTGCTGTTCGATTTGGTCTTAGGGACCCCAGGACCATGTGTTTCTCTTCATATATTTATAAAAATGTTTGTACGAGGCATATCTAGAAAGTAAGTGTACTGAGGTACTCACGGCCGGAGGGATTTTATTTTCGTTATGTTGGCAACACGGCAGTGAAGCCTGACTTCTTTTAAGTTTCAAAACATAAGTCATATGGCACAACTATACCCAAATGTATAGATGTATACCTTTGTATATTTAACAGTCGATTTCTGCCGAAGATAATTTTAGAACGCGAATGTTTTCTCTTGTTATATCCAGCCATGGGGCCGTATACTATGTCTGTGCAAATGTTAGTAACACATGCTGAAGTAGGCGGTGCACACCCCATATAATTATTCTATATATGTACTTATTCTTGATCAGCATTAAAAGTTGAGTCTATACAGCCTTGACCGTCTCTCTGTTTTTCGTATGTATGAAAAACAAGATATCGGAAACTATAAAATATGTGGTTTACGAAGCAATCCTGGTAAGTTGCACTTCTGCATACAACATCCTGAACACCTTAATTGTCTCGTCTAAATTTCAATCAATTTCAAAACAAAATATGTCAAACTCTGATATTAAAACATCCACCTGGTCGCTGTTGAGTAATAAAAAACTTTGCGAATGCTTTTTGTTTTTTGACTTTGGAATACTCAAACTTTTTATACTCGTTCCACGTAGTGTTTTTCCTTTGCGAGTTGGCGCTTTGAAATTGGAATAAAAAGGGAACGGCATTAATTATGAAATATAACATCATTCAAATGCAAATGGTGGACTTCGTTATTTTGACCCATTTTTTGTTTACGTTTCGACACAAATGCGGTCATACTCGCTCGCGGCCTATAATCAACCCAAAATAAGCACGAAACAGTAATTTTTGGGGGATGCAATTGAATCTCAAAAATCTTCTGCGGATTCTTCTCGGCCCAGATGCGACCATTTTGATTGTCGCTAAAAATGATTTTCATGATAGAACGCGAATTTTTGTCGCAGTGCCGAATAATTTCTAATTATTGTTGAATCGTATATCTTTCGATGATTACCGAACATTTTTATCGAAAGAGATGACAAAAATTCAGGGTTCAGGGTTGTCAGATGGCAACAATTAGAAACTGTCAGTCAAAGATGAAAAACAATTAGTCTCCTGTTGGAGTACATCCTACGCTGAGATCCGTACGTAGATGGGTTTGGCATGAACTTCCATAAGGAAGTGACGCGTACGCTGATGAAATTGAAATCATCGGCATGAATGAACGGTGAGTTAGGAAGGCGATCTCGGAGACTGAGAAACAGTCACCAATGGACTTGGTGTCCACTCGCAAAGCATCCTCGCGTCTTGGACTGTCTGTGAAGATGAAAAACTTCAATTGCAGTGTTGTAGATAACTATATCCACAGCGGTAAGCCGCAGCAACAACGTCAGCATATATAGTGTATATATTTTTGATCAGGATGATGACACAAATTGATCTGTCTAATTACTTATGTCACGAGCTGTATAAGGTATATGATGAGGTTAACATAGTCCAGCGTATTAAATTGCAGCGGCTGCACTGAGGCGTGACCAATTGAACTAGAGAAGTGTGTCGATTGCATATATTGATATATTTTTTGGTATTGCAACTTAATAAATTTCGAAACCGCTACTTCAATTTTAAAAGGTGAATATATGTCATACTGGATGCCCAGTAATTGGTACGCAACGTTTTTGCATGTCTAATCTGGTGCAAGATACAGATAGCTGACCATATGAAAAGCATAGTATTGCCCCCACTATTTGAATTTTCGAGCCTTCAGCCGTATTGATTGTAATTGAAATTTTTTCCGCCCAAGTCTTAAAGTGTCACATTTAGTACTCTTTTGTGCGCTATTGTGCCTTCATTCCGTATAATAACATTACCGTTTTCACCCATCTGGAACTAGAGCTCTAATCCAATTTGATTCAGTGCGTAACTGATTAATGCATCTATCTTCTAACACAATTCGAGATTGGCTTTTTCTACCTTTCTCAATATATCTTCACTGAAAAAATCTTCTTGACTATTCTAAAGGCTTTGTGGAATTGTTGTCAAAATGATTTCAAAAAGAGAAGCTACAAACGAAGTCTTCTCCCAATGAGGATCGCATTCAAGTTTAAAACACATGAAGTTTAAAACATGTTACGCTATAAGAATCCCATAGTTTCCCGTTTACTGTTCGGATAAAAGTGAACGAGGGTGAAACTCGTAAAAGCATTCGCAAAGTAAATAGTTGGTCCGTCCCGACTCCCGGCTTAGAGGTACACCCAAAATTGTTTTTTTAACATTTATTATTTTATATAAAATTGTTAGACGTTAGTTAAGTTTTTTCTTGCTTCTCACTTAGATCTTAATCACCCCTAAGAAATGTTTTTCTTTTCTTTGACATTCATCATTATATTGGTTGCTGTTCGATTTGGTCTTAGGGACCCCAGGACCATGTGTTTCTCTTCATATATTTATAAAAATTTTTGTACGAGGCCGGAAGGATTTTATTTTCGTCATGTTGGCAACACGGCAGTGATTTCTCCCCTTTGCAACGAGACTGGTTCGTGGTCAGTACGTTGAGAACTGTCGACGCGACAACACGTTTCGTGAACAATGTCAATCCAGTCTCCCGCCAAGTGCGAAATACGCGGCGTCATCCGTTATCTCGTTTGGAAGGGAATACCTCGGTTTGAGATTTATAATGAGGTGAATACTGCATATGGTGATAAAGCTATGAATCGTACGAGTGTGTACAAGTGGTGTGACGATCGCAGATTGACTGTCGATGAACATTCTGCGATGTTTCCACAAATCTCCAGATCTCTACTACACGAAACAATCACAGAAACCATCGGATATCGGAAACTGTCCGCGAAGTGGGTCCCAAGAGGTTGGCGGGAAACTACTTCGAGGAAGGCATCAACAAATTGATACCCCGCTTCACCACCTGCATAGAGAGGAATGGTGACTATATCGAAAAATAGCTTACATTATGTTCTAAAGTATCACGTAATTTTTTTTGTTTAAATTTAAAGTTTTATAACCTATAAAAATTCAGTACACTTACTTTCTGGATATGATCGTAGCTTGTCAAAGATTTGAAAGCCCCGAGAAAAAGTCCGCCCCCGGCTAGAAAGCCCATTCTATGCCACTGCTAATGTGCTTTACCATTTAGTATATTTAGGTAAGATTAAAAGTCTTAGCATTGTCAACATGAAATAACTGCAAAAAAAGGAAGCTCCCACACATTCCGAGTGTCTCTGTGTAAAATTTCATTAAGATCGGTTGCAAAATAAAGATTTGTATAAAGCACAACCACCAGTGGCCTCTCAAACACGTATTGATTTATACCTACACATATACGAGTACATGAAGGTATGTAGATACACTGCAAATACGTATGCTAGTTTCACTTAATAGCAGGCAGAAACTTGGCTAAGAAATTGTGTTACCAATAGAACTGCATGAATTTTGTGACAATTTCGAGTACTGCTAGCATTAAATATAAAGTTTAAACAGTCCGAAAAAAAAATTAACACATATTTATTGAAAACAGTATATGCAGACATGGAGATACCTGCAAATTAGCAAATAATTTAAAGTTCTAACTCATTTAGAAAATGTTTTTAAGTGACGATAGCTTCTGGTATGGGTTTTAAAGACAACTTGGTCGCTTTGGCACATTGTTGTTGGTGTTGTTGTACACAATGCATAACTTAGTAAAAATCTAATTAAAATTTGTAACATGTATGTAGCGCAAACTATTTTAATTGGCGTCAACTAGCCTAACCCCTCCTTCCATTCTCTTTGACCGTCTCATATTTAACGTTCATGTAAGTTGTATATGTGCTTGTTTGGGTAACTGACCTGTGTGAATGTGGTTCGATGTCTTCGTCTGGCTGGCGTTGGGCAGGATGCTGTGGTCGGGGTATGGCCGGCATGTTGACTCAACGACGATAAGCCGCTTCCGGGCGAAGTGATGCCGGCGGAAACCGTTGAGAGGCCAGTGTTGGGTTCCGGCTTAAGTTTCTTGAAAGCACCTTCCGCTAAAAGGAGAACGATGCAACAAAAAATTAAAAGCGATATAAATTCTGTTTATCGTATATGCATAGTAACAAAATAGGAGCTACAAAAATGGTATAAAGCAATATGCGTAAAAATGACACCAGGAGTTTCATTTGAATGTAAAATTATTATGCAAGCAGCGTTTAAATGTCTACTGGCTTCTTCACAAACATTTTCATTATGCGTAACAACCTTGCTGACCCGAAAATTATGAATAATTAGTTTCAAAAATGGTAACAGCGACCACATTGCGGCCACAAGATGCCGGTGACGACGACGTTACGGTAACAAGTGCAAAGCGTGAAAAACAACCTAACATCAATGTTAGAGAGCGCTCGGGTTTACAGCCATGTTGTTTTTCCACCATGCCCGTTCGGCCGTCTAAGTTGGTCGTCAGGTATCCGCGTTCAACATGAATATGCAATGCGAGGATAATTTATGCAAATTTCACATTAATCGAGATGAAATTTCAACAAACGTCCTTTTGAGGCGGTCTGCCAGTGAATTTATGTCCCTAGTTGCCGTTTCTTTGGAGCTCACTAAAAATCATAACCTCAAAATAGACGCACACATACATACAACCATACATAAAGTACATATTTATTATATATGTACATATAAAGCAAGTCAAAGAGCAGAAAATTATGCATAGAAAAGGTCAACTGATGTTATCGTTCATGCTTTCATTCATTTTCCGTTTGTCTCTTTCTCTCTTTGCTTATTTCAATAATTGCCACGCTTAGCTCGTTAACAAATTTAAACTATTTTTCACTTCTTCATTACGTTTCGACTCACCTTCTCGCGCTGTAACTCTATCACTCTATGTATAATTGAGTAATAGCATCAAAAATTATGCTAAATAAGTATCAGGATCGGCGCACGCTAAACGCTGACCTTGAGCACATCGATTTGAGCTTTGATTTTAAGGTTCAATTTAATAACACCGACACTGCCTCATATTCTGTCGTAGGTTTGTGCTTGTGGCTGAATCAACTTAAAGTTGCTTAAGGTACAATGACTGAGCGGAAATTAATTCTATACTTTTTAAGCTACTTAGTTATAGCAATGAATATATATTTTAAAGGACCATTATTTATATGTATAATACAATTATATATGCATCTGGAATGCCCGGACCCTGTACAGGAAAGGAGCAATTATGCAGCTGGTTGATGTCTTCGACAAATACAAGGCTGACATCACCCGAATACGATGGATAGAAAAGAGTGGCTCTTAAAACTCGTTATGTGACATCCACTACAATTGCCATGCAAGAAATCACGTATTTGTAGACGATTTCTTAGTTAGTGGGAAGCTACTCTGGTTTGTCTACAGTTTCGTTACTGTTAACAAGCGCATGGCCAGTAAGTACTTTAACATTAATCCGGTTTGTGCACACGTTACACTTGGAACGTATCTACGGGCACGGCCCCAATCACGATGTAGAAATCGTGCTTGCCGATATTAGCGCCAAATTTGGGATCTTAGAAATCTTTGCTTCAACAGTCGGAGAAGTTAGCTTTCACGACGCTATCTCCAGCAATGGAGTGAGGCTAATCCAATTCGAACATGGTAAACAGGAACAACAGTTCTCTACATCTTAACATCCACAAGGCTATATGGTTCAGTCCCGATCAAAACACAAGCGTCTTGGACGTGCGAACGAAACGAGGTTCCAACATCAACTCGAACCACTACCTTGTCGCAGCTACGTTACGCACTAGGCTCAGTAGCTTGCAGCAAGTCTCATCATTCAACGGAAGCTGGACGTCAGAAAACTGCAATCGCAGCAGACGTCCGAAGCTATTCCAGCCAGATTTTCCTAACAGCTCGAAATACGAAAGTAGAGTCATACAAAATATAAACTCTTGCATCGAGTTCTGTAAATGAAGCCGCGGAGGTTATATTAATGTTGTCATTAACAAAAGAAAAAGCTATTGGTTGTACTTTAACTCGCAATAAAGGCTTGCGCCATATATCGCAAAAAACTACTTATATTCAAATTTGAATTTCAGACACGCTTCAAGGAAAACGCTTTATAAGTTTATTTTGAAATGTATTAGTTTTGTTCAATTCTCAGAGCTTGTATATAACATGGGGAAGCAGACGTCTGAATCCCATAAACTACATCTATGTTTTATATTCTCTAAGATCTCGAGTTCATTCAGATATACATGCCTGTATTGACTCGAATTTTTAATCTGATCAAAAATTTATGTATGTAGTCTCGTCTCCCGGAACAAGTCTGATCAGCAAACTTCAATGTTACGCGTATAATATAGTACAGCAGCCATGTTAAGATGGACCTTTATCGTTTTAGTGGACGGAAGTCCACTGTGCTATCTGAATATATATATTTATAACTGCAGAGATAAGCCCGTTTGATAATTTTTCGACTGTATAAGTGGCGATATATCGAAAATAATAGTAGATTGAACCACCAAATTAAGATGTATAATCTTTTTTAAGACCTGCTTAGATAACATGTATAAAAAGATCTAGCGAATTCCATTATAGAAGGTAGCTCCGTACAAACGATAATGGGAGATAGGTTTAATCTAAAAACATCAATTTTTCTGTGGATGTTCTTACTCTAATTCCGCAAATATGTCCCATGTAGAACCAGATCGGACATTTATAGAATAAAAGATGTACAGGATATTCCATACTCTAGCACAATCAACAGAGCTAACAAAAATATATCCTTAGGTTAAAATGGTAATTAGTTTTTGGAAACGTATGTAACAGGCAGTGAGAGTCTTGGTAGTTTGAACAGCCCAATAAAGTATATTAATATCGTGATCAGAATCAGCAAGTTGAGTCGATATAACTATGTTCGTTTGTACTTCTGTTTGAACATCGAGATCTTGTATGAACTTGCCAACTCCACTATATGTGGTAGCTCCAAAACAATCCTCCAAACCACTTATGACTTTTGCAATACAATGAAGCAATACTATGGCGCATTGCTGTATATGAACTCAAGATGGAACACACAACAATTTTTGTTGTTAATTAGACAAAAAACGCCAAATTTTGTGAAACTTACGTCAATCCTAATAAAATAACCTACATAGGTTCAGATCAGATGCGCTATAAGTTTATCATTGAATTCGCACATTTTCATTTCTCATATCAACAGTGTTGGAAAAATTTTTCACAGTGCTATAAAATTTTCTACATATAAATGTGTTTGATGATGACAATGCTATCGACGCCGAACCGTATGCTGAAATTTATTCAACTTCGACATTGATCGAAAGGTGCAAATGTATGTAACAGGCAGAAACGCCTCCTTAAAGTAAATATATACTATATTCTCGGTATCGGAAGACGAATCGATATAGACATGTCCGTCTGTTTGAACGAGCAGCTATTGAAGACTATAAGTGAAAGAGACTTAAAGTTTGGATATTTGGACTCTTCTTTCCCCTTTGCAGGTCACTAATATTTAATGAACATGACAACCTTAATCTAAGGGTAGACTTCATAAAAATCTCCCTAATTTTAAAGATTTTGTATTACATTTATTTTTAGTTTTGTTGTTTATTACGCAGGAAACACCAAATTTGATGCATTTATAAAATATACCACATACATAGATCCAGATTGGACCAATATAAGGGGTAGCCTCATAGAAACTTGACATCCATTTTTAATTGCTGTTAGAAAGTATATCCTATTAAGCTTTTGTGGCCAAAATGAACAAAGGAGCTCATCACATTGACAAGATATCAGTTGATCTTAACAACTGATACTCGTATACTGAAGGGAAACGCCATGATCGGTAGACATGTGAAGCGTACCAGTGCTTCCACTATGATATCGGCAGAAGATGCATGGACAATGTCGAGCCATAATTCAGCAAACATTTGTTTGTAGTTCATTGCTTAATGATTTCTACCGGTGCCCAACAAACATTTCCTTTAGGTGTTGGTTAGTGAGAAAGTACATAGCATATTAGTTCAGAGAGAATTATGTTGTGGTAGGCATTCAACGTTCAGAATGTCTTTGACCAAGTGGGGTTATATAAATTCGTCGTATCATAATCGGGGTAGATTACAATAAAAGCATACAATACGAGAATGCTTGGCTTTTCCACAAGTTCTAAAATAGGCTCCCAAAAGTTGCTATGTTTAATTCTAGAGAAGCTATCGAGCTAAATAGTTTGAAGCTTTCATTGAATGGCACTGTAAACAGTAGTCCACGCAAAGTGACGAAAATGTGACTGTGGCACGAGCATTCGAGAAGTGTCATATACTATTAAAAAGCTCAAGAAAATGTTAAAACATAAATCAGATCATCCTAGTCTAAAATAAAGGATGTTGAAAATGGAGGGGCTATTAGGGCACACGGGGGGAACAATTTATATAAAGAATGAAAATCGGTGGGCCCTTCAAAAGGTATGAATTTTTTATTGTTTTAACGAGTTTTTGAATTCTAGTTTGTTTGTTTGAATCCATTAGAAAACCAAATTTTTTTCTTGATTCAGTAGTTTTCTACACAAAAATAGAACAATTTTGTGTTCTACAACTTTATATAATAATTAATTAATTATGATTGGCTACTGTGTCAAAAACGGCATAATATTTTTCAACATGTGATATGTCGTTGATCTATCAAATATCTTTAAGTTGGCGTATACATATGTATATATTCGTGTTCAGCGCGACAAAACGAGTCGATCTAGTCATGTCTGTCTGTGTGTATCTGCGTTCCTCCTCGCCTTCTTCCCACAATCTTTTAAATATTGGTTTGAAACTTGATATGGATGCTTTCTATAATCAGAAGCAACACAAGTTCAAACATGGCCGAGATTTAACCACTAGAAGGTAAAAAACACGTTGTATTTATTATACCATTCACACATAGTGTGATATGGTATTATCAGTAAAGTATATATATTCTTGATCAGCTGGACGAGACGAGTCGATCTAGCCATGTCCGTCTGCCTGTCTGTCCGTCTGTCTGTCCGTCTGTCTGTCCGTCTGTCTGTCTGTATGTTGTTGAAATTTTGCATATACACTTGTTTTTATTGCTGTTTAATATCGTACCAATATTGACCCGCCACGCCTACTTCTTGCGGTAGTCCCCATATATACTCACCGCCCACTTTTGATTTTTTGTATTGAAAACTTTTTTATTGTAGTCAATATCAACTTAATAATTGATATGTAACTTCTAGTGGACGGATGTTTGACATATACCCCACTATTTGGGGTAGCCCCCATACAAACCTACTGCCAACTTTTGACTTTTTTTTATAAAAACTTCTTTATTTAAGTCAATATTAGGTTGAAATGCAATATGGTGCCTTTTTATGGTCAGCCGCTTAACATTCATAGCCAAAGGGCGTGGCCCGCCCACTATTTGAGGTAGCCCCCAAATATATTGCTCACTTTTGTGTTTTTGTAAGAAAAACTTCTTTATTAAAGTCAATTTTAGGTTGAAATGCGATATGGTGCCTTTTATAGACAGCCGCTTAAGATACATTGAATAATGGGTGTGACCCCCCACTTTTTGGGGTAACCCAAATACAAAACCTACCGTGCAATTTTTAGTTTTTTTTTTATGATAAAATGCTTCATTTAAATAAATATTAGCTTGAAATTTGATTTGGGGGATTTTAGTGCACAGCGATTCATACAGATCTACTAGTGGGCGTGTCACGCCCACTTTTTGAGGTAGTCCCATATAAACGCACAGCTCACTTTTATGCATTTGTATGGAAAACGTCAATGTCAACTTGAAATTCGATATTTCGGCATGTTACACATCTACTACATCGCTTCATACACATCTACTAGTGGGCGTGTACCGCCCACTTGTTGGGGTAGCCAATATTCAAACCCCCACTTTTATGTTTTGCAATACTATATAAAATTTAGTGTGAATGGTATTAGAGCTTCGGTTCAATCGAAGTTTACGTTTTTTCTTGTTTTTTTTTTATCGAATATTTTTGAATCATAGTAATTATTTTTAAAATAATAATTGTTTTGAAACTAGTCAACCACATACAAAAGGTGTATTCAATGAATAATACCAGATTTTGTATACACTGTATACTTATGTATATCAGCAAATACATGAAGCATAGTTAACTCACGTCTAGTGGTCTCCAGACGACTTGGGTTCAACCCCAGCTCGATTCAAAACTTGTTTAATTTTTTCTTTTCTAATCATTTTATGCGGAACAAAACAATCAGCAACAGTCAAAAATGTAAAATTCACACATAGTATTATAATTTTGTTACGGAGTTTGTAACGCATGAAACGAAGTTTCGGAAATCCTAAAAAACTTTTTCATTACAGTCAATATCAACTGCAAATTCCATATTGAGACTTCTTATGGACAGAAGAGTATTGAAGCTTTGGTTCCACAGTAGAGTTTTTCTTGTTTAATTGTAATTACATCTTAAAAGCATTATGACATTCAGAGTTTTGGTATTCAGCCGATTCCTAAGCAGATTCAAAAAAAACTTGACGCCTGAAAACAAACGCTCTACGCTTACTTGCGTAGCTGGAACTTACTTACTTAGGTGGCTCTATAACCGTCTATCGGTCAAGGCCGCACGTAGGAAAGCGCACCATTTGGTGTAGTTTAGTGCGTGCCGGGGCCAGTCGCTGGCAATCCGGAGCTTCTTCAGGTCATCATAGACCTGATCTTGCCATCTTAAGCTCGGACGTCCTCTCTGACGCCGTCCACCAATCAAGTTCAGGTTTCCGTCGTAAACCTTTAATGCTGGAGCTTCGGGGTTCATCCGGATGAGGTGACCAGCCCAGTGCAGCCGCTGGAATTTAATGCGCTGGACTATGTCAACCTCATCATACAGCTCATACAGCTCATGTCTCATACGGGTCCTAAACTCGACGCCAACTCTAAGGTAGCTGGAACTGGAGAGTAACTTTTGACATTCCAAAATAGCTCTGGAAAATTTATGGAATTGTCTAACCACCATTTCAGTACATTTTGTTTGTTGTTTAATCGCTTTAGTCTGAGAAAAATCTTAATTGAAGCTAAAAGATTATTTTTTGATAATAAATTACTTTTGTATCTTCGCATTTCTTATTAAACATATAAAAGTATGCATCGAGTTCGTATCCAGTTCTAGATAAATTATTTGAACTAGCTCTACTTTATTCAAATAGTTGCACATTTTAAGCAATGGATAGAAAAGTCTGGCATATAAAGCTGTTAAAGCTGCTGTGCAATTATTTTCTGTTCAGAAGTCAGCTTTACGTTATTTCGGGGGTCTAAATATATGTCAAATAAAATGGCATTATACTCGAATAGAGACGAATCACTTTTTTCTAATTCAGAGACAAAAAGTTTAGTTTAAATAGTTGCTTTTTACCAATTTGAATTTTACAATGAAGCCAAATAGCGTAAAAGTTTCACAAAACTAACAGCTCACTTTGCAGTTTAGTCGTTCAAATTTTAGCTGATTCGAGAACGCTAAAAATCTCAGACTTTTCTTTCTATAAAAAAATCAATATTCGTGAAATAAAAGTAAGAACCGAAACTATACCCCGGTATAAATGCTTTGGTTCCGGTACGGTTCTTTGATTCTATTTTATTTCGGTAAATAGTTTCAAAAAAATGTAATATCGGTCCCGATTTAGGTTGTCGATTTGAATCGGTTAATTTCGGTTAACGGTTCCGGTTTATGCCCTTGTCATAACTATTATAAAAATTATCTTTTGGGAATTCTTTCGCTTATTTTCATACATAGTATGTATTTTTGCATGAATACGTATACTATGTAACATATATTTATGTAATATTTATTCAATAAAAACATACATATATATGTTTATGCACCCAAGAAAATAAATTGGTTATATAATCTTGCACATTAACTGCAATGAATTGAAATGTATTCATTACATTGAAATAAAATGTATTCAATTTTTTTAATCTGTGTGATTCCCTTATTTCCCTTGGTTATTAAAACGTACAAAGATGGAGGAGGGTGTTGACATAGGTTATAGAAAATTGCATTAATACCCTCATATTGTATATTTTACAAGGAAAAATGTTATTATTTGTACGAAGTGCGTTATATGTATTCCTGACCTCGGCAACACTAAGTATTGTGCATCTGACGTTTTCATTCGAGAATTTAACATTTAGCGTAAACGTACTCAGAACGTTTTGACGTACGTGAACATTTTCGTGCTATCATTTTTCATAATTTTCGACATGGTTCATCAAGGCAGGAGTGCTTCGATGAACTTTGTATAGCGATCAAGCACCATTCTCAAGCATCGTAAAAAACTGGTACAACGAGTTGACGCTCTCTCCAAGATGGTTTCCTTGAAGGTCGTCCAAAATCGATTATTGTGCCAGAGAACACCAATGCTATGAGCGAACTTATAAAGCAAGACCGTCATGGTATACATTGTGTGATAGAGGCATTCTTCGGCATTAGTATGACAAACATCTATAAGATTTTGATAATCATATAGTGCACCGCGTTGCACCAAACGCTGTGTAAAACATCTAAACAGGCGACGAATCATGGATCTATGCATATGACTCCAAAACAAAACATCTATCGACTGTTTGGGTGTTCCAAGAGGAACCAAATCAAACAAAAGTTGTTCGTGCGCGAAGCACTTCGAAGCAATAACAAATAAATAAATTGCTACAGTGGCGTTAGAGCAACGTAAGAGCTCAATTCTGTATGGTATACAATCATTTGTTCGCCACAAGTTTTCTAAGTAGTAAGGAAAACGAACCGCCGATGAAGTATTATTCTTCAACACGACAATGCGATCTCTCACACCAACGAGTTTTTGAGTACACAAAACATCGAGTTGATGGGTCATAATGATATGGCATCCAATGACTTCTTTTTGTTTCCGAACATGAAACAAAAATTACGTGGACAGCGATTTTCAACGTTAGATGAACCGGTTGATGCATTCAAAATGAGTGTTTTGGAGCTACCTCATTTGGAGTGGGAAAACTGCTTCGAAAAGTGGGTAATATATATACTCGCTCAATATAAAATAAACCCTTTTAATGGAAAACTATGTATTTACATACAAGATATGATCTAAAAATAACCGAACTTTTAATTTAAATCATAGAACACGCAACGTCATCTATTAAATGTTGGCACTGTTAGAAATGTACATTTTTCTTCTTTCGATAGCAGCTAATTTCATGTTAATTGTTTGACAGGTTCCAAAATGACACACGTTTTAATAACAGCAGTTCTTATAGTTATGCCGTAAAAATATAATGCAACAAAGAGCAAATATTAAATTTTGTTTTAAACTCTGTAAAAAATTTGTTAAAAACTGCGTTTTCAGAAGTCAAAAATCAAGACAATGTTGATAACTTTCTATGAATCCAAGGGTATTGTTCACAAGGAATTTGTTCCAGAAGGTCAGGTCAAACTGTCAATGGAGAATAATGTTTACAATACAAGTTTTACATCGTTTGTGGTCGGGAGTTCTACGTGTTAGGCTTGAATATGCCAAAGGAAAGCAGCTGTTTTTATTGCATGATGCAAAAATGCAAACTGCAACGAAAGGAGCTTTTTACGATGACATTCTAGCCATACAAGCACCCGTGACACAGGTGCTAAAGAACATCCCAAAAAGCGAGTTTAAAAAGTCTATGAACGTTGTATTGAGTTAAATGGATCGTATTTTTAATAATTAGCTTATTTTATTTTATAACTAAAAAGTTCGATTATACAAAACAAGTGACGAAAGCCTAATTGTAATTCACAAAACTTCTGTTATCAATTTTGTGAAGAAAGATTTATATTTTTGATGTGAAACATCTTTATTTTGCTCCCGTCAAGTGGTAATTTTTAGCGTCACGTTCGCGTTAGATTTAACATACTATGACGTATGTTGAAACTAGTTGTGAATTACAAGCGCATGTATGTGTTAAATTCAAAGCTCTAGCCAACGTTCTTGATGTTCTGTATTTTATAATAGCGATTTTGTACATTTACTCCTCAAGACTCCCATAAACAGATAACGCTATAAAATTGGTAGAGGGTTGTTAATATTGTTGCTGCTAATATGTATATTAGTGTTGGAACAGAATCGATAGTACTATGGATAGTATCGATAGTTTTTTTGGGGGACTACCCTCTGTAGTCGGGCTGGGCACGACTATTTAATATAGTACTTTATTTGCATATGAACAAATAGAGCCTAAGTTTAAAATTTTAATGCCCTCTATATATTATAGTCTCGGAGATCTTGGCATGTCTATACATGTCTATATGTACTGGATTTTTGATGCTGATAAGATGTATATATCTTAGTGGGGTCTGCCAATCCTCATTCTGGCTGTTACATACATTTTCACAAAACTAGTTTACCCTTTAATATATGGGCAAAGGGTGTGTAAATACTTACTTAGATATTGTTAAATATACAAAAAATAGTCGAGACTATCGATAGTCTATCAATAGGTTTGACTATCGTTCAAGAAACTATCGAATGAGCTTACTATCGATTGTGTTGCAACATTAGAAATGTGTTGAAAAAAAAAATGACATTTTTGCTCGAAATATATTTATTCATATTTATTTTGTCCCTTTCAGATATAATACACTTGTCGAAGCACTTCTGATGTGCGTTTCCTGGTATGAGCTTGAGCTCTTCCACCGATGCTGCCTTTACGAGTGCCGTCCTTTCATGGGAACAGGAAAAGTCGCCCGGGTAGTTGAGGCATGAGTACGGTGTTGTTTTTGGCCAAAAAAAATTCACAAACAAGCAACGATGTTTGAGTAGGGGCATTATTATATTTATTATAAAATTTATGACCGTTTTAAGCAAATCTGGATCGTCGTTGATATAATTCAATAGCTCCTAAGCGATACTCATCCGACGGTTCTTTTGATCAAAATTTAGCAATTTCAGAACAAGTTTTGCTACCACACGTTTCATGCCCAAAACATCAGAAAAAATTGAATGGCATGAGCCAAACGATATCCCGACATCAACAACTAGTGACAATATTCCTCAGTGCTTCGCTTGTTGATCATGTTAATATTTTTTGGAAACATGTGTAGCAACAAAAAAAAAAGTAAATCGAAAATCAAATGGACGTAGCCTGCGAAATTTCAAATTTGTTTTTTAGTACAGACTCCGTTTATGTATTTCTTACTCTGTTAACAGTGATAATGACAGTGATAAGAACATGTTTCATATTAATGTCTCGTGAGTGTTTACACCACACTTTTTTTTTTTTTTTTTGATTTGATCTAATGCTACAATAACTGATCGACTGGAAATTTTAAAATAATGAGAGAAATTTGAAGCAACTGCTGGAGATGATCTTTTAAAAATGCATAGAACACCAAAAGGCACGAGCCAATCCATTTGGCAGACGTCAGCTTGTGTTGTCAACAAAAGGTATAAGCCGGTTGATTGAAATTCCTATGAATGAATGAGCCAAGAGTGCAGCTACAGCATGCAGGCTGCCGGCTGAAGGGCAATACAACGGGGAAAAGGGTTGTTTGAATTCGGGCAGTTGTGGTGAATCAATTGAGATCGGGGTGCAGCAGAATGTGCGAAGGAACTATGTACAAAGGATAATTGCTGCATTAGCGCTTAAGCCGAGCTAAGCTGCGACGCGTGCAATGTGTAAAGAACAAACGAAAATACCACAGGACGGGCAACAAAGTGTGAAACAAAGTGGCAGTGCCTCATTAAATGGCCAAATAGTACTCTAGGCGGCAATTGTACGCATTTAATACATTAGTTATTGTTGGATATACACCCGCGCTAATCCTTTCGCAGTGACTGCTTGAAGTAGCATGGAAATCGGAAACCTTGACCTTTTTGACACTTACCGGATATGGTGTGATCGGAAAGACGTGAGGGCGGCGTATGCGCTGGCGTATGATGATGTGATGAGGAGTCCATGCCCGGCGTCGGCAGGCCTGAATATAGTGAACTAAAATCCTCTGGCGTGCTACTGCATTTTCGCTGATGATGATTCAGTGATGATGCCGACGATGATTTATCCAGTGTAGTAATCGGTGAGCGTGTATCGTGCACCGATGATGCAAGGCTTAGCAATCGGTTTTCGTGTGCACTAGCACCGATGCCCATTAGTCGATTGTCCTGGAACGACATAAAAGTCTTGGTATCCTGTCCAACGCCGACACCAACGCCACCGACCCCGCCGCCAAGACCACCACCGCCGCCATGTGCCTGCATGTTGCCGGCGGTATGCTCATCAAGCAATCCCTGCTGCAGACCCAACAGGCCGCCGACAAGATTCGGACGCAGTTCATCCATTGTCAGTTTGCCTTGCCCACACGCGCCAGCCGCAGCGGCTGCGGAAAAGTTTAGCTGACGGCTAAAGATGGCCGGAAAGATGTTGAACTGTTGTGAATCGGCGCTCGATTGCGGACTTAGGCCGAGACTGTGGGATGCCACGTGCGGTAGCGAAGCGTTTGCAGCGGCAGCAGCAGCTGCGGCCGCGGCGTTTGCAGCAGCCGCTGCAGCAGCAGCAGACACAGACACTGAGGAGGCAGTTGAGGCCGCAACCGCAGCGGCGGCGGCAGAATGTGCAGGTGCGATGTTGCTGCCGCCGGCCGAAGCGGGACCGTTGCCGATTAACAGCGTTGGACCGCTACTACTACTGCTACCAGTACCGGCAACTGAGGCAGACAAATGCAGTTGTTGTTGTTGCTGTTGTTGTTGCGACGGCGGGTGGTGTTGTTGCTGTTGTTGTTGCTGCTGCTGTTGTTGTTGATGATGTTGCGCCACGGCCAAATGTTGCAGCTGTTGGTGTTGCTGCGTTCCCGACGGTAATGTGCCGCCTAATCCAATACCGCCGCCACCGCCACCAAGACCACCACCGTTCACGTGCTGATGCAGCGTATGATGCAACGCTAGCGTATGATGCGCGTGTTGTAGCGATGCGGCGTGGCTGTGAGCGTGTGAATGTGCGTGGGAGTGCGCTCCAAGCGCTGCGTGATGCGTTATACCGCCACCGATTCCACCGTTGGCGTTGTTGCCACCTGCACCGTTTCCACTACCTCCGACGCTGCTATTGCTGCTGCTACTGCTGCCGTTGTTATTGCTGTTGTTGTTATTGTTGTTGGTGCTGCTGCTATTACTGCTGCTATTGTTGTTGCCGACGACTCCACCACCGGTTCCTGGGCCGCCGGCACAGCTGTGTTGTTTGAAATCCAATTTGTGGCCGGCGTAAAAACGCTGCGTATCGATATACGTTTTGAACAGATCAATCTTAGCGTAATCCAAGGTAATTTTTACGCTTAACACGTGTATTCCAAATTAAATTTTAAAAAATATTACGTGCGTTTTGATGCTAATAAACTAAATCGATGAAACGCGCACTCGAAATAAAAATATTTGTTTGAAATTCTCGTCGTTTAGCTGATTTGTATGTTCTTAGTACTAAAACAATGTCAGTAATGTTTCAGTTTTTGAATTCCCCAAAAAATTTTCAACATTCGGTACTATTGTATATTTTAATCACTTCGTTTAGATTTTGTTTAGTTTGTAAAATTGTTGCACTATAAAAATACCGACTTACTTTTGTTAGTGTGATTCAAAATAAGCTAATTTTTTTGTTTGTTTTATATATATATATATATATATATATATATATATATATATATATATATATATATATATATATATATATATATATATATATATATATATATATATATATATATATATATATATATATATATATATATATATATATATATATATATATGTAGGTTGTAATATACAACAAATAAAAAAATCGTTTAAATTAGTTTTATTAAAATATTGCTTTTGACTACAACTCTTTTGCTGTTTGCATAAAACTATTGTGTTTACATTAAATATTAAAGTCTTCTACTTGTCTAAATAGTTTGTTAAATTGTATATACTTTTAATATACTTTTATGCTGGATTATGTTGCTTTAATTAATTTAGCTTTAGTATTAGCCTTTTTGTTTTAAGCTCAGCACACAACGATATGCATATTGACAATTACTATATTGGCCGTCATTTTCTTATATTCATATGTATACACACTTATGCACTTATTACATATTATTATTATTATTATTATTATTATTATTATTTTTTGATATTTTCTATTTGCTATTACTTAAGTGCAAATTCAATGCATTTTCTATGCATGATTTTTCATGCATATGTTCACACACACAAAAAAAAAAACAAAAGAAATTGTGTCGCAAAAAAAAAAAACAAAAAAATATTGTAACACTAGCCGCCTTTCCGTCTTAATGAAAATTGGCTAATTTTAATTGCTTTAGTGCTGAACGCGAACAATGTCCAAGGACGTAGACGTGAACGTTAACATGAATGTAAACGTGTATAGTGCACGGAGACGTCGCGGCAATTGGCGGTCAACTCAATTCTCAACTCAACTCAACTCAACTCACTGAATTTGCGCGACGACGTTGACGACGACGGATGACGATGCCGCCTTTCGTGTACTTCGCAATGGAGCGGCCAATAAACGTTTGAAATGTGGTACTGCTCAATAAATTGAAGTCAACAACTGCTGCACGACGTTAATATAGATTTTTAGTGTTTTAGTTCAAAAAAAAAAAAAAAACAAAGTTATCGAAGATTTCAGCTTGCAACAAATTCACTTCTGCTTCATTTTCTTACTTTTATTGTATTGATTGTTGTTTTAGTTGATTTTATTGTTCTTGCTCTTTTAAAGTTATTAGTATTATTGTTGTTGCCGTTTCATGAATCTCCACATATAGACAAACAAATAAACATAGAGACAGAGACAAAAACTCGCTGCACACGCGACGTGAATGGACGAAGATGACGTTGTTGGCACTTTGGTACGTATTCGCGGCCGATCAAACTTAAAATGATATACAATTTCAGTCAACATACAAAATTATAACGAAATTAAGGATCATGTGCTTGCTTGGTTTGTGCTGCGCTGCGCTGAGCGGTGGCAGAGGCAACGCCGCCATTGCTCCTTGTTGTTGGTTTGAATACTATTCAGCATAGAGCAACATTGGTGAAAGCGACGTTGGCAGCGCAGCAATGAGCTAAAAAACAAACAAAAAAAACAAGAAAGAAAGAAAAAAAAAACAAAATAAAAAAAAATTTGTCGTCGTTTTCGTTGTAGCCGACTACAAGGTTTTGTTGTTGCTGTTTGTTTGTGGTGGTGGTGGAGTTGAACTTGTTGTTGTTGCTGTTGTTGTTGCCAATACCGTTAGCAGCGAACGATTGGTGGTTGCTTGGCCACAACTAACGCTCACTCAGTCACTCTAATACAAACAACAGGGTGTACGTGCGTGCGCCCTCTCTCACTTTCTCATTCACTCATACACGCGCTTTTGCTGGCTGCTTGTGCCATCATTCTATGTGTCTTTGTATGTGTGCTTGTCTATATCTATGTATGTAAGTTTATCTCTATTGCTATCAAGACCGCGAATCCGTTAGTAGTACTAATAATTTGCAAAATAATGAAATACACCCGCTCGCACCCTTACACACAATCACACACTCTCTCTTTCTCTAACTCTTATGCACCCACACTCCATCCTATATGCATAGCAAGAGAAAGCAGGATAGCAATAATTCAGCTTGTCAATTGAGTACAAAATATTAAGTGGAGCATAAGAGAAGTAGCGAGAAGAGAGTATAAGTTGCTCCAACAATCATTCCCTTGTCCTTTCTGGTTGTTACGTTTTTTTGTCTGTAGTCTTGTCTCTTTTTAACTTGTTTGCCTTAACTTCGTTAGAGTCGCAATCGTTTGCTATTTTTTTCTGGCATTTTTCTTTTCGGTTTTTTGTAGCTGCCATTGCCTTTTTTTTATATGTATTCGTGCTCTTGTTGTTGCTTTGGCCCGGTTTTTGATCTAGTAACTAGATTCTAGTTGGACCATGCGTATTGTTTCTCTCTCTCTTTCACATGCAAACACACGCAGGCACGTACATACATATGTCCATACATAGATATATTTGGCTGCTTGTGTTTGTGTAAAAATGAAACAACATTTATTCTATTACCGTTAGTTGCTGCGCTATATTCAGATCCCTATGCAGCGGTGGCGCATCGTCATCGTCGGCGGCAAGAACTAATTTCGATTTTAAAAACATGTCTGACACACTTCCTTCAACTTAAGTCCTTTCGATTTGGTTTCGCAGACGATTAGGTGCGTGTAGTTCATTGGTGAACAAGAGGGCTCAATATGGCGCGGCATGACTAAAATGTATGATGTGTTCAGTTGAGGTGCGGTAAGGTGCTGTAACCTGCGTCGTCATCGTCGACTTTTGTTCACTCCTTGCCATTGTTGTAAGTTTTAACGGTGTTTAGTTTATTTTCCCCAAATACGTATTAAAATGTACCTACTTGAAAGTTTGGCGCCATTTTTTTGAAAAGATAAATATAGAAAAAAAAAATTGCGAGAAATCTTAGAATATCGGTAAAGCCGAAGTTCATATACACTTCACACTAGCTCTAATATAGTATTAGCTTGTATGTATGTATGTATGTATGTATGTATGTATGTATGTGTTTTAATCGCCTGACTTGTATTAGTGTTAGCATAAAGATATTATTTGTTATTATTCTCTATTCGCATTGAGATATAATATGTCCAAAAATATGTACTTCTCAATGTAAATTGACCTGGAACCAGCTAAAACTCATATATATATAAATGTATACATTTTTATTTAGTTTTGAAGTCTCTAACCCGATTAAGAAAATATTTGTACTTGTATGTATGTGCAACATCAAACATTTTTTATACTCATCATTTATAGAATTTTAATTCTGAAACCATATTGGCATCACAAAGTCAGCGTGGTTGCTGCGCTTATAAGCATTGAATTACAAAACTGGGTTCTTATTAAGATCATGGTAGTTAATTCAGTATCCTTTGTATAAGAATTTAGCCACATTCAAATAAATGGTTCATATAAGCCGCCTTAGACAAGGTAAAGGATATCTCGAAGTCGAACACACTCGATTGCAGCGTTTTTGCTTCTTTCGTGTAGCAGGCCTTCAAATTTTTCTGATGTGCAAGGCCTTCTAAAGATAATTGAAAAAAAACATGTGCACGTATCGTCTAAATTGGGTATATCTGTCAGTCTGTCTCTGTCCCCTGTCTCTGAATCAAAAATAGTTCCTTAGTTTTAAGACATCGATCTAAAAGTGGGTATATATGTATATACAATATTACTGTGAAATGCTCACTGGAAAATATATCGCCATTCAAAACCATCACCCGTTTTTAGATTTCTCTATGAAAAAGTTCTTTGTTGCAGTCAATATAAACTTAATTTTCAATATGACTGCTTCTTACAGTGGGACGCTTTACTTATATATCAATGGGCATGTTCCGCCCACGTTTAGGGGTAGCCAGCATACAAACTCACTTTCGGTTTTTGTATTAAAACGTTTTTGTTACAGTCAATATCAACTTGAAATTTGATACGGATTACATACTCGCAATAGTGAACGTGCCCAGCGCACTTTTCAGGGTAGCCCTCATACCAACTCCTAACAGTTTGTGATGTTTGAAGGTAAAGTTTTCTTATTTTTAAACAATCAATTGAAAAAAACCGAATAAAGACTTAACAGATGCGTACTTATTTAGATGCGTGTAAAGAGTATTAAAGCTTTGGTTCTATATTAGCAATATTAATAATAGCAAACTACAATAAATCTGATCTGTATTGTAACTGGCCTACTATCTGCTAAAGGTTCAGTTAGAGGTATTTGTACGAGTGTAGGCAACTGTGAAATATGAGACTTTAAATTTGGTATGGACTTTCTTTAAATAATTCTCCAATTAATTTCCTGCAATGAACCAAATTCTGGATAACAAATATGTAAGTAATAATGATTATTTCCAACGTGGAGTATTCCAATTAAAAATTGTCTATATACAATTGACGAAGACGGCCTAATGAAAAAAAAAAGTTATCCTACCAACCGTTGGGGTCTTATTTTCCAAAATCGTTTTTGTATTGAGTACTAATCCATGAAAATAAAATTTATGAAAACATTCTATCACATCTATTTTCTGATATTTGAGTATTTCGATTTATGATTCGTATATATGATATACGATTCGTGAACGGCAGCGGTTCCGATCAAAAGGTGAAGAAGTTACGGCACCCTATTCGTTCCAATCCAGTTATACATTGTGAAATCTTTTTTTACATATATATTTCCTCAATGAACAACTTTTTGTTAACACAGAACAATGATCGGCTTCCGATACACGTGTATCTGACAAAACGTGTATATGACAAAACACATTATCAATCGGATTGGCCGTACATTGCTAATGATTCCCTTTATATCATGCTTAATTGAAAATTGCCTTGTGTATGCCACGAATTTCCGTCATCCAATGATAACGAAATGGAAAAGACTTTACACTGCCATGCTTTGAAAGTAATGAAGTTTGTTAAAAATAGCATGAAAGTTTAACTTTCATCTCTCTCTCAGCTGTAACTCAGCCATTTTTCATTTGATTAAAATGAATAGGTTGCCACTAAATGGATAATATAATCAGCTTTCGAACGATAGATCTATCTTACACGAGCTTGCAGTTCACTATGGGCGCTGGAAAATATACCATTATATCAGAAAAATGACGTGATATAATTTTTTAATAAATTTGTTCATAAATTAGTATTTAATATCTACCGAAATTACTTCTTTGAAGAGTATTCGAATGAGCGAAACTTTTAGACTCATACCAATATTTATGCGTCATTCTCAAACATTTACTAATTTGACTGAGATAATGAAAAAAAAATACTCAAACAGTGCATCGTCATGTGCTTTCAGAGCCAGAGCCAGGTGATATTGTTATTGAATTTGAGTTTAAATTAAGATTGAGGTGTAGATTGAATGTGTGTTCATTCATTGGCCTGAAAATCTTGGGGGTGCAACCCGAAGAACATGCTCTGGCTCTACAACATGGTAGTGAAGCCAATGCTCAACTCCCTACACTGGGGCAATGCGCACATGCCCAACAGTAGCGTTAGAAGCCATTTTAGATTTAACACCACTCCATCTAGAAATTGAACACAGAATAAAAGAAACACTCCTAAGACTATCAGTCGGGGAGAATAAGGTTACCTCGGAGATCTGTCGGAAACGCCTCCATGCATGAAAAGGGGTGCATCACTAATGTCCATGCCTAGAGAAGAAATGACACAAATGAACATATTTGATAGGAATTTTATCGTTAAATGGTCTGACAAACAATCGTGAACGTCTGAGCATGCATACGTATTAAAACCACACATCATCAAGTGGTGTAGGGATGGATCCTTGACAGAAGACGGTACAGGCCTAAGAATAGTAGGATCTAGGACTCACTACTGGGAGTCGCAAGGAAAACACACCAGTATATTCCAAGCAGAGATGTGCGCCATAATTAGATGTGCACAATTCAACGTAGATAGAGGTTATCACAACTGTGATATCGCTATTCTCTCAGATAGACAGGCTGTGTTGAAAGCACTTAAGTCCAACGTAGTTATGACAAAGCTAGTGCTCGAAGCAAATGGTCTATTGGAAAAACTTGGCGAACAGAACAGAGTATCTCTGCAGTGGGTGCCTGGTCATAAAAATATTCCGGGAGAAAAGGAGCGGCAACGCTATTGATAGGCCCTGAGCCGTATTGCGGCATCGGGAGACACACTATATCGGAAGTAATCCGCAAGGAGATGGATATAGGAAAAGAACAACACTCTGGGCTACAAGTCAAGGACTAAGACAAGCAAAGTTACTTCTAGGAGGATACAACCCGAGCAGATCGAAAACTATGCTCCAACTAGGTAGGAACCAATTAAGAATGCTAACAGGACTACTAACAGGCCACTGTAGACTAAAGAAACATTTATATGTTTTGGAGATACATAACTCACCCGAATGCAGATTCTGTGACTATGAAGAGGAGACCACTCTTCACATTCTTGCTGAATGTGAAGCTGTAGCTAGAAGCAGACTGCGATTGCTAGGTAATCACTTTATTAGAAAGGAGCAACTGAGAAGTCTGAATCCCAGGAAAGTACTAAGATTCATTCAACTTCTAGGCTTAGGGCAGGTCATCTAACTCAGTAGGACAAACAATAGACCTTTTAGGTCGCAGTTTCATATGTCCCCATCTCATAAATAATAATAGTACCACATTTATTTATTACGCTTTATATGAAGAAAAAATAGGAGCGTATAAATATTCACTTCAAGTCTCTATCTACTATAATCTCATCAGATCTCATTTTAAAACAGACGGACATATCTATATCGGCTCGACTTTTAATGCTAATAAAGAATATAATTACTTTATGTGGTCTGCCACGTCTCCTTCCTCATGTTATATACGTAACATGCACAAACTTAATATATTCCTTTATCTGGTACAGGTACAGGGCGTAAAAATGAGAAGTACATGTTAATAGTAGGTATATGTGTGTGTGTGTGTCATGCTTAAATGTTTGAATTCAATTTTAACACACTTTTAGTGGTCAGACTAGACTGACTAAATTGGACATGCATATGTGGATCTGATGACAGTACAATATTATATAACTTTTGATGGTCAAATGTTGATGGCGGATTGACAAAATTAATATGTAATAAATAAATTAATGTAAAAAATATTCGTTATGTTTACTCGTTTCAGTACGCAGCCACGCTTTTGTTTGTTGACATATGTTTACAAAAACTTGTAAAAATTAAAATTGTACGAATTTTTTTTGTTCAATATACATTTTATTACGTTAAGCAATCTACTTAAGGAACTTTAAACATATTAGTAACAAATTACAAAGTGACAAAGGAAATTACAAAATATAGTAAATCGTTAAAGAAAAAGTATATTTTTCAGTTATATTTTGTTACCGTCTGAATATGCCTCTTTAGACGCTTTCTGCTAGTGTTTTTTGCGAGAGCTGACGAGAGTGAGTGCGAAGACGATCATTGTGTCTAGAGGTGCAGCAATTAATTTCATCAAAACTGTTTGTATTTAGTAATAATTGCACACTTCCAGATGAAAAGTGACAAATGTGTTACATATGGCGTTGAATATGAGCTCTAGAAACAGGACACCTTGATTAGATAGTGTCTTGAATGTCCCACCATTGATACCATCAGAGGCGGGAGTTTTCGCGGTTTTAGTTCCTTGCTAAGACACCTCCTTATTAACCTCCTTATAAATTACATGTTATCTTCATTATATATAGAAGCATCTTCTTGAATTTTTTCTTCACAAATTTATTTATATATTTACAATAATAAATATCTTCGTCAGCTGTTATACCAATTGTTCACTAACATTTGCAGAGTATTTGACCAAAACAAACAATTAATAACATTTATTCAACTATTTTGGGAAATTTTTACATTTTTAGCTGTAACTAGTTTTAAAATATAGCTTCCCAGGTTTTAACTGACATTAAACAAAAACAAAACAAAAAAGAAAAATAAAAAAGAAAGAGGATCACTGATTCCACAAATATTCGAATAAGCGCATAAAAAAAGTAAACAAAACATAGAGCGACAGTTTTGATATTCCTTTAGGGTTTCGCCATTATTGTTGTAATTATAATTGTCAAACTATAATACATTGTCAATATTACTTATATAAACACTCGCTTTGCAAACCTGCATACTAATATAACCAGTGCAAGTGAAATGCATTTTTTATAGGTATTTTTCGTCCTAATTTGCGACATTAGAAACAATGTTCATATTTCTACTCGCGTAGTTTGTAAGTTTAATTTATCTATTACATAAAAATGTGCTTAAGTGCTTATATATAATAGAAATGTAACAGCTACAGAAAATCACTGTGATTCACATTCGCTCGACAGCTTTTAAATGTTAAATATATAAGTTATATGAAACTAGTTTAAATTCCAATCAGTTTTGCTTTTTGCTGTTGCCGCTGCATACAAATCAAAATTTTTTCAGCTGCATATACGTTGAGAGTGCACAAAAACATATAGTTTACATACGTATGTATGAATGTATACACTACGTATACCGCTATGATATCCAGTATAACGGAAAATTGCAACATTTGACGACAACGGCAAGACGATGGTAGCAAAAATGTTCAAATGGAGCGCACCAACTCAACGCGCAAAGCGATCTGATCTGGCAGCAATGCGATACAACTGTGCGGTCTAAAGTCAATAGTCAGATTGAAGCTGCAGTGCAGCATTTGTTTGTAGATTTCTAGTTAAAAAAGTGTCAACATGTGATAGAGACAAACGCAACGAACGCGAAACAGCAATAGAAGATGGGTGGAACGAAATAAATACATACTATTTTCACAATTTGTTTGCCAGAATGGCGCTACACTGATTTCTATAAAATAAGCTATATCAATTTACACAGTATACGTGTATAATTTAAAGCTAATGTGCAAGCAAAGTATAGCGTAAGTACAATTTGAACAGCACTGTAGTGTACAGAGCGCAACGTGCAGCCATTGTTCTTTTTTGCGAGTGAGCAAACAAGAGTCTGAACAACGTTGCCAGCTCTGTCTCTTTGTCTCGTTCGCTCACTTGTAGTTGAAATGCTAGGATTCTCGATATACTATCGGTTACCTCGCTTTTACGCATACATAAGTTGCACTCGCGCATTTACAACCAATCAGAATGCGTGCTGCAGCTGAACGATGTTGATTCAAAATGGAGAAATAATAAATGATGTGCGCAATGAATTAGTCTTCGTTAAATGCGCCACTACGATGGCGCAGCATTGATGGGCGCTGTACCGCTATGACTGTCTCTGTGTCATGCTGAGTATGTATGTATGTAGTATGTATGTAGTATGTATGTGGGTGAAGAAACCTGTTTGCCGTTGTTGTTGCTCTTGGGGTAGAATATATCATTTTGTTGTTGTTGTTGTTGTTGTTGTTGTTATTGTTGTTCTATCAATGCTTAAAACAATACTCTGCTAGCACAAAGTGAAGGAACGAACAAGTGCACGAATGCTTCATATGTATGTATATACGTCACTCTGACCGTCAAATGGCGGCAATGTCGCTCAGACGCTCCCTGGAGCAGCACACTGTCATCAAAGCATCGAAAGAGACTACTGTAGAGCAGGAACGGTCGCAAGGAGGGACACCGACACAGCTTGATGATGTATCTATTTTCTATTTTCTCTCTAAGTTTTTTCTTTTTTTTTTTTTTAGCTTTTGTTTGCTTTTGAACAACAAATATTTTTTAATGGCTTTTATTGTTGTTGTTGCTGCCGTTCTTATTTTCGTTTGCCTTAGTATGAGTTACAGGCTTTAGGGAGTCTGCTTTCTATTTGGTTTTTTTTGGTTTCTATTTGAAATTAAGCTTTTCTAGACGATACCAGAAAAAATTAAGAGAAATCGTCAAATTCAGTAGAACCGAAGCATTAATACCCTTGACACATGTTGAGAAAGAGCTTAGAACTTTTTGTACAAATTCTTTCAGATGAAGTTTGTTAGAAAAATTCAGTCATAATCTATAAATGCGAAGCTTTTAAACTCTTCTTTATATAAGTTTTGAAAGAATAAACTACTTTTTGTACAAATTCTTAAATTATCAAAAATCTTCTATCATAATCTCTCGTAACTCTTTCATTTATTTTAGTTACAAGTACTATTCATTTTCTCATCTTCCTTGAGGTAGAGTTAAACTCATTAAAATCTGTAGTACTAATGTGCAATATGTACACAATATATACATCTATATGCAGTAACATATGTTCCACTGCTAAATAGAAAATAATTTCATTGTGGCCACTATACGGCAGGGGCGGATCCAGAACGCTCTCTTGGCTTGGAAACTCTACTACTCTCGGGAGATGGGAACTCTACTAAAAAAAAAAACCTTTTATTTTATGAAAATGAAACGAAAAACATGTCATATGCGAAATTTTCTCTATATTTCAATATGCTTAATGTTTGGCTGTAGGGTGACGTCGTATGCTGAGTAAAATTCTAATGGCAAGTTTGAATCTAGCTCATCATATGTAGTTCTTATACAAATATGTACTGAAATCCATTTTCCACACAGTTTTATTATTTCCAGCAGATTTCCAATTTCAAACCATTTGATTACTGAATTCCTCGATTGGCAATGTCAGACTTATATTAAATAGTACTGCTTAATTGCTGATTTCTGACTGCTTAGTCGATGGCATGCTATTAATGTTTATATCCTGCAACAAAATTTGTATTTGTAAGTAGTGTACATTGCGTAAATTTCAATGCAAAAATGTATGTGTAACATAGAGAAGAAGAAATCGACGACATAATAAAAAATAGTTTACATTCTAAATCAGCTTGACGAGATTATTGTTCTCAGAGACTATAAGTTATTGACTCTCTAGGTGCCTTACCCCCCATAGCGGTGCGGTTACGTAGAAAGTCGATATCGCGAGTCACTTTTTTTCCAGAGTGTTTTAATTCCCCTATATTAAAGATTATGAGCACTGTGAAAAGGTCTCATTCGTACCTTTAAGGGCAGTTCAGATTGTAGAGCATGTCGAACCAATATGTTGGGCTCGACACAATGTTGGCCCGTGTGCGCACTTCGTCAACGCGGTGGACAGCATGCTTGAAGATATATCAAACTATTTTGATATTGTGTCAAGCCTGCGCTCGGCTCGACAAAAAAATTGATGATTTTTTACGACTCTCACCAAATATTACTCTCTTTTTCCGTTTTACTTTGTATTTATGCTCTCTTTGAGCATTTTATTTGCAATATTACATACGAATATTTCAAAGTTTGGAAAAACAGCAAGACAAAAAAAAAAGTCAACAAAATGTATTTATGAAAATATTCAAAATTTTTATTTAAAAAAAAAAAATAGATTTTCTTTTATTATTTTTAAATAGTAGAATTGTATGAAGAGACCATCTATAAGATGCCACTATATCGAATTTCAAGTTGATATTGACGTTTTTCATACAAATGCATAAAAGTGAGCTGTAGGTTTGTGTGGGACTACCTCAAAAAGTGGGCGGGACACGCCCATTTGTATATGTATGTATATGAAGCGGTTGTCCAGTAAAATCCATCAAATCGTATTTCAAGCTAATATTAATTTAAATAAAGCATTTGAACCTAATATTGACTTTAAAAAAAAAGTTTTTCTTACAAAAACACAGAAGTAGGTTTATATGGGGACTACCCCAAAAAGTGAGCGGATCCCAACTATTAACGTATATGTGAAACGTCCGTCCATTAAAAGCTACCACATAAATTATTAGGTTGATATTGACTACAATAAAAAAATATTTCATACATAAAGTCAAATTTGGGCGGTGAGTTTGTATTGGAGCTACCCCAAAAAGTGGGTCTTGATACTCTATTAAACTGCAATATACATACAGACAGACGGACATGGCTAGATCGACTCGTCTCGTCGAGCTGATCTAGAATATATATACTTTATGGGGTCTACTTTCAGACAAACTGATAATACCATTTCACACTATGTGTGAATAGAATAGTATACAAAATTCTGAATTTGATCAACGCGAATCGATAAATAAGTTATAAATATCCAGGTTTAGTAACTCCAGCTCTTTTGTCTCTGAGATATGTTGTTTCATACAGCCGAGTGGACAGACGAACATGGCTACATCGCACAATATTTTATGGGGTATTTTATGGGGGCTATGGTCTATATTGGACACGGCACGTCGATATGGACACTCTCTGTTTTTAGAACAAAAACTAGAAAGAACGAAGCAGTTCAGCCGGAGATGCCCTGTACTAGAGATGGGCGAGGGATAAAATTCCAATCCCGCCCGTCTCGAAGAATTTCAAAAATTTTACGCGAGTCTCGAATTTCGACCGAATTTTTTTTTTGTAAGTTTTTTTTTTTTTAATTGAACCGGACTGCTTAAAAAAAACAACATTTTTAAATATTTTACTACAAATCTTTATTATCAATACAAGCATGCCAACGGTTAATCCAATTTCCCATACAATTGTTATACGCCTCGGCCGGCATAGCCTATAGATCCTTCAGCGAATTTTTTGTTATGTCGTAGCGGTTATTTAAGTTTCGGAAAGAGGAAGCCAAATCTGGTGAATACGGTGGTTGTGCATTGACTTTTGTTTCATGTTTGGCCAAAAACTCCGTCACATTCACGTTGCTTTTGCAAAAAATTCAGGCCTTTTGGTACGAGTCTGGCGGAGACGCGTTTCATACCGAAAACATCAACTAAAATGTGTTGAGTCGATTCATAAGAGATGTTGATGTCTCTGCTATCTTTCTAATGGCAATACGACGATTTTCGAGCACAATTTACATAACTTTTTCGATGTTTTTGTCGTTATGGATGGACGACTTGCATGAGGCAAGTTTTCTACGATTTCACGACCCTCACTGAATGCTCTATGAAACTGAAATACTTGCGTTCTCGATAGAGTCGAGTCCTCCAACACTTTTGTAACATTTTGAATCATTCCATTGCCGTTATTTCATTAAAGACATAAAATTTCAAGGAAATTTCATTTACGATGGAAGAATTTCTATTTTTTACAAGAAAAATGAATATACCGAAATTCAAATATAAAAGTTCTATTTTGCTTGTGTGTACATACAAAAGTACTATTATTATTGTGTATACACATGCAACTTCTGGTGCCGAGCGAAATTTCGAGACCGGCGGGAACTTCGGGATAGTCGAGAATTCCCGCAAATTCTCGCAATTTTTTATAGTTTCCCGATCCCGCCCGATCCCGAAGAAAGAAGTCGGGTCCCGCGGCATTTCCGACCCGCCCCTATCACTACCCTGTTGTCTAAGGGCGTTTACCTCAATTATGGATTTGTATGAGGGCTATTGATGTGAAACATCTAATGGAGTATTTGGATGTGGGTAAAAATGTAATGATGGCAAGTAGCGTCGTTTCGGTCAGCTTCGCGTCTCGTCAGCTTTCTCCGTCGAGATGCGAAGCTAACCGCCCCCTCTATATTTAAACTGCATGCTAGTCTCTCTACTACACTACCAACTCGCTACTTTAAGTGTGTGTGGGTGTATCTCAGCGTGCTACCATCGCTACTATGCATATAAATAAAAATGAATGTATGTATGTTTTCCTCTATGAGTTCCTAAACCATTCATCCAATTGTGATGAAACTTTGTGGGATTCTTCTGCCCGCCAGTGTTCCTGGTTGAAAATTTAAGATAGTGGGATGAAATGTTGTATACATACATTGGGGAAAAGAGGACATTGGGGGATGGGCTCATAGGTGTACGGGGACATAGGGCAGTCGTGGAAAAGGATAGGGAATAGGGGAAATGAGGGTAAGGGTTAAGGGTGCCAAGATGTAAAATGTTTATTTTCATAAATTTTTAAATCTTCACATATAAACATTGAACCCTACTCAACGGGCGAAGGGGTATGGGGGAGAAGGGACAATTGGAAAAAGGGGTTATGGCGGAAGGAGACAGAGACAGAGACAGAGGGGGACACTGTGAGAAGGGGACAGGGATTAGATTCATGTAAAATGTTTATTTTCATAACTTTTTAAATCTTCACGTATAAACCACCCTACTTAGGTGGGAAAGGCCGGAAGGGAAAGAAGACGCAGGGGATAAGAGGAAGTGGAGAAAGAGGCCAAAAAAATTGACAAAATGTTATAATTGACAAAAGATACAACAAATTTAACAGTGCAAGTATAATTACTAGCAAAAAGAAAAATTATTAATTGGGTCAGGTTTGTATTGGACTACTTATTAGTGGGGTTGGCACGATCAAATTTATATATTATATCAGCAGAGGGAATCGAAGAGCCAAACAGTCCAATTTTGGTTTTTCAATCTATTGCAGTCTCAGAAGTGTTTATACAGGCGGTTAGACAGATGGACAGATAGATATGTCGAATCAACTTTTGATGCTAATCAAGAATATATACCAGGTGTGTCGCAAAAGAAACTGAACACTTTAAAAATAGCTGTTTCTGGTGGCGCCACCTATTGGTAAAAAATTTATGACAATCGGACCACTACAAGCGAAGTTATCGCGCTAAAAGTGACAGTATCTTTTGGGCATCGGTCGAAAAATGAATCTCGAACAAAGAGCAAATACTATTAAGTTCTGTTTTAAACTTGGTAAAACATTTACCGAAATGTTCCAAATGATGAAACAAGTTTATGGTAACAATTGTCTGTGGCGTAGCTATAATCACGAGTAGTTTAAACATTTTCAAGAAGGTCGTGAAGACTTCTGCGACGATGAAAAGTCGGGCAGGCCAAAATCAGTGATGATCGAAAAGAACATTGAAAAACTGCGCGAATTCATACAAAATGAGCCGAAATCTTCGTTGTGTTATATGGAAATGGAATTAAATATTCCCAAAGATTTGATTCATCGCATTTTGACAGAGAAATTGGGTCTACAAGGTCTATCGCAAAAGAAACAGGACTTTTTAAAAATAGCTGTTTCTGGTGGCGCCACTTATTGGTAGGTACATGCATTGGAAAGTCACATCCTTTACCGTACTCGCTTATTTGCCTCCGTGTGACTTTTATCTATTTGGAAAACTTCATTTGCCGATGAAGGGACACTGCTTTGAGGTCATTGAAGCCATCCAAAAGGCGGCATTCTCAACGACATTCCGAAAAATGACCCAAAACACTCATTCGAAATGCTTATTGACCGTGCAAAACGCTCAATCGAAGCACAAGGAAACTATTTTGAATAAAAAAAAAATCACTTTTGCAAAATATTAAATTTTTGTTGTTTTTTTTTTCGAACAGTCCTGTTTCTTTTGCGACACACCTGGTATATATACATATGTATATTTTATGGGGACTGCCACGGCTCCTTTTGGCTGTTATATGCATTTGTACCAACGTTATACACATTTTTACCGCATGACTACATGACATAATACGCCTCTATGTCGGGTTTTAGCCATAAATCTCAGAAAACGATACAAAAAAGTGGTAAACAAAACCCAGTCGAACGGACATGAGTAGATCATCGAGCTGATTCAAAATCGCAACTGGTAGAATTCTGCTGAATGAACTGCTATATACATGCAGCATGTATCTAATTACTTAAAGCGGCAAAGTAAATAAGCAGCGATAAAATAAGCTGTTGCTTTTCGTTCAAGCAGCTGGACAACACTGTTTTTGTGTTTTACTATTTCGTTGGACAGGTTTGTACTTAAATTTATAAAAAAAAAAATGTTTCAAATTTGCTGAGCACTTTCACTTGACAGCTATTTCAACTTAAAATGTAAAAAGTCTGCTGTTCATGGTTACCACAGAGCGGTTTAACTGTTCAGTTGTTCACAGCTCCCAAACTAAAAAAAACAAAAAGAAAAAAAAAGTAGCAGTTCATTTAGCAGAACAAGTGGCATCTTGTAGTTACTAGACGCTTTATATAGCGGGTTTCTGCTGAATACGCTAATTGTTTGCTTGAGCATTTGTTTGTCATTAAATTTTATCACATTTCAAATGGTCGAAATAAGCTAAGATTGCACATGCACACGAGGATTCGATGACAATATATTATTATACTGGGTGTCTCAAAAGAGTGTTCACATTTGATTTGCTGATTGCGTTAACGCAACTATTCCGTGTAATAAACATTTTTTCAATAAACTACTTACTTTTTTTTTATCGACTTTTTAAATGTGAACTTTCTTTTGAGACACCTTGTATAACTTTTGATGATCGTATCTAAGCTGCAGATGCCTACTCGTTTTAAAATACTTCAATGAAACGTTTCTTAGACCATTCAAATGGTATTATCAGTTTGTCTGAAAGTTTGTAAATTTCATATTGATCTTCTGTAATGATATGAAAAGAAGGATGTTTGAAAATTGGTGAGACAATATTAAATTGATATTATGAGAATGAACTGCATTTTAATTAAGGGTTGCGGAGCTTACTTTGGTTACTACCAGCGGAAAAAACAACCTTTATCAGTGAAGACACAGAGGAAGCCTCGGATACCATTCCCTTTTGATGACGATCGCAGCAAAAGATTCAAGAATCATGATTTACAGATATGCACCTAACATTTCCGCACCATCTATAGGACAGGGGCAATTATCCAGCTGGTGGATGTGCTCAACAAATACAAAACTGATATAGGAAATGTGATGCGGTTTCGTCTGTAGTTTCCTTCCTGTTCACGTGCGCCTGGCCGCGATACGTTTCAAGGCTAAGTACTTTAACTATAGCCTAATTTGTGCCCACGCTTCTAAAGAAGAAAATAAAAAACTACAAAGCGGTCAAAGCACATGTAATCAAATTGATTATGTTATGATCGACGGAAGACACGTCATATGTCAACAATACTGGGTGCCAACATCGGCTCGGACCACGACTTTGTCGTAGTCAAGGTACGCACTAGGCTCAGCATAGTGTACGTCCAAGCACTCAACGAAATCTGCCATCACAACTTACTGTCAAAGCATTTTCAACCAGATTCTCCCAACTTGTTCGGGAATCCAATCCAGCTTTTAAAGTTATATTTGAGCAGTGGAGATAAATATCCAACTCCATGTCT
>JAWNNQ010000978.1:0-22090 GCA_035044765.1 Leucophenga montana
CATACACAAGTACATATATGTATATATATATATATATATATATATATATATATATATATATATATATATATATATATATATATATATATATATATATATATATATATATATATATATATATATATATATATATATATATATATATATATATATATGAGAGAGAGAGAGAGAGAGAGAATATATATATATATATATATATATATATATATATATATATATATATATATATATATATATATATATATATATATATATATATATATATATATATATATATACTAGCTGGTACCCGGTTCGTTGCTGCCCTTCCCCTTGCCACTCCTTTCCCCTGGCCAATCCTTTCGCCTGCCCCACTTCCCCCTGTCCCCCGTGAATGGAACAGAACATGCTGGGAAAGTTTACTTGTTTCTAGTGTCATTATCGTTCTTGAACAGAAAATCGTATAATACACAACGCGCTTTTCAATTAAGCATGGTATATAAGCAATCATTAGCAATGTACAGCCTGTCCGAGCCGATCATTTTTTCTATGTTAGCAAAATGTTATTCATTATTATTTTCTTATTTTGAGGAAATATGTATATATGTATAAAATATATTTTCTAATGTAAAACGACCTCGAGCCAGCTAAAAATTATATATAAAAAAAAAATAAATAAAAATGGTCCGATCTGCACTAGTCGACATAGCAGATTTGCTATGTCGACTAGTGCAGATGGACGGGTAAGATACACGTCCTTCTGGCCTATATGGATGAGAATCGTTTGGTACTACTTTATCCGATCTTAGTACCTCAACACCACCGATTTACAGTACTTCTTGTCAAATTGTGTCATACACGTACCGGACATTAATTGGAGGATACCGTGATCTGTAAAGTAAGACAACGATTTTGGGTTACACATTGGCGCATGTTAGTACGTCAAGTGAAACGAGCTTGTCAGTACTGTAAAATTCGTTCGGCGCTGCCAAAAACGCTGATTTTGGGGCAACTGCCAGAGGACCATTTGAACATCCGTTCAAATACACCGGGTTTGATTATTTTAGACCGGTCTACGTTATAATTGGAAGACGACGAGAAAGACGCTGGATCACACTGTTTACACGCTTTACTGTACGTGCGGTCAATATGGAAATCGCAGAGGACTTATCTACAGGGCCATGTTTGATGGTGATAAAAAACTGTGTGAAGTTGTAATTGCCAAACATGTTCAAATGACTGTCATTCGAGAGTTGCTTCAGAGTTTCATTCATGGAGCTAACACTGTTTTGCACCATATTAAACATCCACGCAAAGTACTCCACCAATTTTTTCCCTATTCGCCAGGTTAACGTGGTCCAATGATACACCAGTAACGCCAGCACATTTAATGCGTGCAGCACTGACGCATATCCATCAGTGGACAAAACGGAAATCGGCATTATCGTACTTCTCACTGTCAGCACATTTCGGATCACAGCAAGTCATATTAAATTAATTTATGTATGTAAATTGTTTGTAATATTACAATGTAAGGAAACAAAGCGGCAAACAGCTGTTAATAAATTAAAGAGTGGCATACAAATTTGTCAGTAGATTTGAGCGAGTACACAGCGAAAGAAAAGGGATTATCCCAAGGCGTCTGTCATTAAGTCTTCAAACCTGTGTACCTGTCCACCTGTCTCGGTAAATATTGTTACCCAACCGGTGAATACGATAAGTTTTGTTTCACCAGTTGCTGTTCATGCTGATCCTGCTGATGGTCCGTCCGTTCTTCAAGCGCTAAGAGCTAATGACCTAGTCGCTCCCTGTAAATCAATTTTTATTTCTCGCCTTTCGACCGCTACTACTAGAGAACGAAATCATTGCCTATAAATCGGTTTAGAAATTTAATTTTAATTACTCTCTCTCTCTATAATTTGATTGTTTCGCCGTCTCTATTTGACACTGTTTCCTCAACTAGTTGTTGGCCTAACTGTATTGTCGTATGTATATATAGAAATAAACATTCTTCTGTGCAAAATGCTGTTTGTCCAGCACTCCAGCACAGAAGTCATAAATGTCAAAATATCATTCTGTGATTTTAATATATACATTACGTCCTCATATATCCCTTCTTCGGATACTAGTAACGAGCGATTCATTTAGAGGTTCTTGGATGTCGAAATTTTTATTATGACCCAAAAGAACCGTCTCTGATATTTACTTTTTAAAGATAATTTCATTCAAATGTTGGCTGCAACTACTCTGTAGGTCCATTCGCAAGGTCCAATTTTTATTGCGGTATATCTCGAATTACGCGGGTAATGTTGGCTTATAAGTCTTGAAAACCCCAAAGAAAAAAATCCACAGGTATGATCTCACACAATTTAGGCGGACAGTTGGCAAGTCCGAAACGCGAAATTAAGTGCTCACCAACATGATTTTTCAATAAAGCCATTGTGTGTGCAGTAGCACCGTCTTTCTGAAACCTATGCCATAACGGGCTTCAATTTTAGATAACAACAAGTCCGTTATCTTGGTGCGCTAGCGGTCGCCGTTGACGGTTATATTTTTTATTGAAATACGGACCGATGATGGAATAAACCACACTAAACAGTTAAGTTTTGTGGATCTAACGGTAGTTCGAGAATCTCTTCGGATTGCTCATCATACCAAAATCCGGTAATTCTGTTTATTGACGTATCTAATAAGATAGAAATGTGCCTCAACAGTGAACAATATTCACAGCGAAAACAGCGGATCTTCATTGTGCTGTTGCAGAGCCAATTGACAGAAATTAAAACGTAAATTCAAGTCGGTCGGATTCAATTCTTGAATGGGCAGGATTTCGTAATCCTTTACACCAAGACCCAGGCGTAAAATTAGCCAAGTTGTTTCAAATGAGAGGCCAACATGCTGCGCCCTGCGTCGAATCGATTGGCCATGGTCTTCAGCCACACTCTCCGCTACAGCCGCAATATTCTCCTCACTACAGAGAGGATGTGATCTATTCGGTTGCGTGTAATCCAATAACGTACACTGAGACTCAAATTTTAGGATGGTACTGGAAATAGTTGGCTCGGAAGGTCGATGATGTACACCATATGCTGCTCGAAGGTCATGAAAAACATTTTTCACAGATCGCTGATTTTCGTTATACAACTGAATTATTTGGAGTCGTTGTTGCGTACTGAATAAAAATAAGACACCAGAATGACACCAAACATAAGTGATCTGTGAAAAAGAAAGCAAATAAAAAAAAACTTCTAAATATAGCCACCCATTACGACATGACTTTCTTGATAATCTTCTTGACTTGTCATTGCAATGGTGTAACAATATTTGCAACATTTAAGGTCGGCTTTTAGATCTTGTGTTGGTAATAGTTTTAACATATCCGTTAACAGGACTCCTCTGACATGATTTCCCTTAGACAAATATAATCCTACATTATATCCATCTTATATCTCTATCTTATAGCTATCTTTTCAGCTCGATAAACTATACTTACACTTTCATGTAAGATGTTTTATTCTGTACAGGTTGGTTAATTATTGAGGCTTGCACACATCGAATATTTTTTATTCAACCGTTGATGTATTCCTTACACCACTGTGTCTTATTTGATTTGTAGGTTACCTAGGTTCTCTCGTAGTCTCAGTTGATTGAAAAATATTAAATCGCGACTTTTCAAAAAATATAAACAAAGTGGTTGAAACGTCGATTATAGTAAATATTCTGTTGGTAGTTCTAATATTAACTCATTTAATAAACTGTGTTACGCTGCCTATTTATTACATACACAATGGGGTTCAAGGCTAATAACACCTAGAGGTCGCAACTTATAAGCGCAATGAATGCAAACAACACATTCCACATTTCTACAGGCGAATCAACCTGTTGGCCCAGTGACATGAACAAGTTTCCGGATCTAATAATAATTGACTTTTTTATAGCTAAAGCAATACCAAAAAATCTCGTTCGTCCATAATCTTGCCTCAACCAGTCTTCAGATCATTCACCAATCATTGCAAAAATGAGCATGCGTCCTACTACTACACAAAAACCCGAATACCTCGTCAGGCGATTGATTAATGAAACGTTAGCATCAAATGTTCCACTCAAAACGCAAATAAACGTAAACAATGCTGTGTAACGTCTCACAAACACCATCCAGCAAGCAGCCTGGTGCGCTACGCCAGTTGAAGCTGAAACAAATAAACATACGCAGGTCAACAGAGCAGTGGCATCTCTTGTATCCGAAAAACGCAAGCTTATACGAATTTGGCAAACAACTAGGAACTCAATTGACAAGAATAGGCTTAACCAAGCAGCTAGGAACCTGAAATATACGCTGCAAGAACATAGAAGAAACAAATTCAACAGCTATATTGAAAAACAGCCTTTTCAAACCAGTAATATAGACGCTGACCAGGAAATACTTCATTTCTTAGGCTCCCCGCTACAAATAGATTTACCTCTAAAAAACTTCTGCCTAATCGAAGTTTTTAAAAAATAAATACTGAAGGGGAAAGATAAAAAAGGACTTGGTTATGACCTTATTACTGTTAAATCCTGCGATCAGACTATTTTCCTAGTCAATGGAAAGTTGCACAGATAATAGCCATAGCAAAACTGGGAAAACCACAAGAAGACGTAAACTCATATAGGCCGATAAGCCTTCTTCCAATATTTTCCAAAATATTCGAAAGAATATTTTTGTCCAGACTTGGTCCTATTATCGAACAGAACAATCTTATCTCTACTCATCAATTCGGGTTCAGAAAGTTCCACTCCACGATAGAACAAGTTAACAGGGTATACAAATTCGCAAGAACTGCTCTCGAAAACGAAGAATACCGCGTCGTTCCTTATGTGCAAACTCAAAATACTTCTTCCTTATCACGCATTCAAAATCTTGAACTCCTACATGAAAAATAGATTCTTTATGGTCAAAATTAAAGATTAGTTCACTGATTTATTTGAAATATTTTTTGGCGTTCCACAGGTTGTCTGTTAGGACCAATATTGTATACACTATATGATACATGTGACGTTCACCCTTAGACAATTTACATGTACTCCAGTTTATCTAACCACTGCCAACTGCCTCAGAGAGATGAAGCAAAGTATCTTGGTATACATCTAGATAGCCGCTTGACTTGGCGTAGTCACATATTTACAAAAAGAAAGCAACTAGGATTGCGTTTTAGGACCCTTTATTGGATTTTGGGTAATAAGTGAACTCTAACATTAGAGAATAAAATTTTATATATATATATATATATATATATATATATATATATATATATATATATATATATATATATATATATATATATATATATATATATATATATATATATATATATATATATATATATATATATATATATATATATATATATATATATATATATATATATATATATATATATATATATATATATATATATATATATATATATATATATATATATATATATATATATATATATATATATATATATATATATATATATATATATATTCGTGAACTTGTTAACGAGAAAAAAATGCTTCGACGTATCTGCAATTTCACTACCCAGCAGACAAGAACGCATTAAATAGAGTTTCAAAAAAATTAAAAACGATGCGATTGAAGACTTCCTGATTGACGCTGAACCTAATGGACCTGAATGCGATTTATGGAGAGCTATAAAATATTTAAAACGTTCAGCTCGACGTTTAATTCCCATTAAAACTTCTAATGGGGATTGGTGTCACAGCAATCAAAAAAAAGCTAACTCATTCACTGCACACCTTCAGGAACAATTTACACCATTCGCTATTTGCAGTAGTGCACAGGAAGCAGGAAGCAGTTGGAAGAGCTTACAAATGAAATAAAACTTCTAATAAGGAAAAAGTCTTCTGGATACGACGGAATCGATATAGAAACAATCAAAGCACTTCCCGATAATTGTCTACAACTAATAGTGGAAATATTTAACGTATGCTTCATATGCTGACGATACAGCTAAAGCAGCAACAGAATTGCTTCAAAACCAACTGAACAAAACCCAAGACTGGATGAACAAGTGGAATATCGCAGTAAACGCATAAGGGTAACGTTCGGGTACGCTTGAATGGCGTGGTGATTCCTAAACTTGGTGATTCCTTTTTAGATATTCACAGTTTTAGTAGGAAAATTTGTTTGAATGCTTTCTTATGGTTCCCAAATTGAGCTATAACAAACATATTGCTAATAAAGCTAAAGATGTTCTTGTCTTTATAAAGCGTTGGTTCAAAGAATTTGATTACCCTTATACTAATTCACTATTTCGCTCGATCTTAGAATTTGCATCTTGTGTTTGGAACCCATACCATATAATTCATCAAGATCGCATTGAGTCAAAAACAATTTCTGCTTTTTGCTCTCAGATATACATCTCGCATCATATTTGGATCGATTAAAACTAATTAATCTTCTAATTGTCCGGGCGACGATCGATGGTTTCTGTACTTTTCCTTTATAAGATCCTATGTGGTGAAGGTGATTCTCGTTATATGCTTAAATCTTTATTTCTACACGCTCCCTCTCGCTTTACTCGTAATTATGTTGACTCTTGCGAACTATTCCTTGATGATGATTATTCCCTCATCCACCAATGTGATCGGCTCCAGATGACTGGGTTGCGTATGGCATACAGATGAACCGCCTGAGTGTATTCCGCGCGCAGGTATCATTCGTTGCCCGGTTGCCAAACGTCGCATAGTTGGTCGCCTCGCATTCTGTGACAGCGAGGACTCCATCATCGCATTCCGCCACCACGTTGTCATGAATTTGAAGTATAGTGTCGTTATGTGCCACGGGGAATACCATGACCTTTTTACAAATGACCTTAACCTTAGGGTACTCAATTAATATATGAATAATACTATTGGATTGAAAAACTTTGATCTTGGATACACCCATTAAACTAACTATAGGCACTTCTGTGAGCTGTTCGGTAAAAATAGACTTCAAATTGTCGTGATCGAAAATTTTGGGGTTTATTATATTGGACTTGGCGAGCGTGATAGTGGGCTCGCCAGTAGCGTTTCATACAGATGCGCGGTGTCTACTAATTCCTCTTTTTTTTTTAAGTATTTTATTTACTGTGTCGATGAGATTGATTTGTTTCTGCGTTTCTGTGTGAACTACTACCTGTCTATCGTTTGATTCTATAAGTTGAACTTCAGTTATCTTGATTCTTTCAAGGTCCGACGCATCAGGGGTACCTGCCACAACTTTTAATGCCGTTCCCAACAAATCTAAGCTTCTGGTTATCCTATGATGTACCATTAAAGCGGACAATACATTTTGAACATGTTCTATAGCTACCTGTAACAGTTTTCGCATATGTGAATGTTGAAACAATTCAGACATTTTAATGGTATCGTCTACGGTGCTCATGAAGTCAGTCAAGTTAATTGAATTCCTCACATAACTACGTTGTACCCATATCCAAACATTACTATCCAATACGGGAATATAGTTCGCAAGAGAAGTCAGTGATTCGCGCATTCGTTGCGGATAGAAGTATGAGAATTATTCCGATAAACCTCAGATTGTCCTTATGGACCACCCTCCCCTTAATAAGTACAGACATTCCTAGGTCTGCTTGTACGCTTCCTTCAGAACATACTGGGGACAACTTGTTTCCCAATCTTTTGTTATTTCTAAGCTGCACCTTCTCACCTACGTCGAACACCATTATTATTTCTGCCTATCTGGGTTACATCTGGCAAGGTGATCTTGCTGGGCTTTTACTATTTTTTCCTTGATTGTTTTGTCGAAATTCGTTAGTTGTCGCGTGTATTACATGAATAGATTTATTATATTCTATTGTTGCTTGAAACACCTAGCTATCTCTATTAATGTACTGTGGAATCGTTACACCTGTCCATTGGAGCAGCTATGGAGTGGATGATGCTGCATTATCGCAATAGATGGTTTTTATTTTTGGAAAACTGTTAATTAATTGTAAGATAGGGACTGTTATGTCTGTTATCGCGCGAGATGCAACCGGTAAATTTTGAAAATTTGTCGATGCAAGTTAGGAACAGTTTTTGGAGAAAATGTCGATATGTAATATTTCGCCGGCATTTGAAGGTATTGGTGTCTCCCCGAGCTCTTGTTTCTTGGGGTGACGGTCATATGTTACTGTACACATTTTGCAATTCAAGACTACCTCCTTGGCTAACTTAGTCATTTTTGGAAAATAATAATCACGAAGGATTTGTTTTACATTTTCCTGTGCTGCTCTGTGTGCACGATTATGTTCGGTATTAATTATTTCTACCTGTTTGTCTTTGGTGATGTCTGACAACATGTTCTTACAGTGCCAGAATTTGGTCGTTGGGAACAGTGATACTAACTAATGTTGAAAAGCGGCCAAAGTTGGAAAATCACAATGGAACGCGTTTACAACATCAGGATTCACTACAAGCTTTAGTGCCTCTACGAAATTGAAAAGTTCACTGTGAACGGTGGCTGCATCTGATGGCGGCTCGTCTTGTAAGGCATTGGTATCTTGCCTGGATAGGGCGTCTGCCACGAAATTTTCTTTCCCCGGCTTGTAATGAATTCTGGCGTTGTGCTCTTCAATAAAAGCCTTCAACCTTTTGAGTTTCGCGTTAGTGTTTTTTTTTTTCAGACACTGCGTACGTAAGTGGCTGATGGTCTGTAAAAAGGTGTAATTTTCTGGTACCACACAGATAATTCTGCAGTTTACCGAGGACCCATACAATGGCCAATAGCTCCCTTTCGTTGGTAACTTAATGAGATTCACATTATTTTAATGTCCGTGATATCATGGTAATAGGCCATTCCCCTTGAGACAGCACTGCTTCTAAACCACTCGCAGAAGCGTCAGTGGTCAGGTCGAATGATTTTTTAAAGTCCGGGTACATAAGCATGACATCCTCTGATGCCAGTATGTTTTTTAATCTACCGAAGGCTTCGCGTTGCGTGTTGTCAAACTCTATCAGAATTTTTCTTGACATGTGCTTACTAACTGTGCCGTTTTCGCCTTTAAGTATATTTGTTAAAGGTCTTGCTATGGATGCGAAGTCTTTAACGAATACCCTGTAATAACTGGAAAATCCCAGAAAAAAATCAGAGCATATAAGTTTTTTGGCTCAACATACTCTTGGATCGCCTTGACCTTCTCGGGGTCTGTTTCTGCTCCTTCGCTAGTGACGATGAATCCTAAATACTCGACTCGACTTTCTTTAAAGAATTTAGTTTTTCTTTAGACACTCTCATATTAGCGTCGCAAAGGCGCTGAAGTACTAAGTCAATGTGTAGGACAAGATCGGCCTCATTTTCGGAGAATATTATTACGTCGACAACTTAGACGTAACATATTCTGCCGAAAAACTGTCGACATAATTCATATTTTTCGCCGTTTACTGAGAAGGAAGTTTTCTCACGATCTTTATCAGCCAAATAAATCTGGTGATATCCGTATTTCAAATAAAAGGTAGTGAAAAATTTTGCCTTTCCGCTCGTTTAACTTTCTGAAGCCTTTCTTATCAACAACCCTTGCTGGTCTTATTATGCCATCCTTTAACAATTGTGAAATATTGTTGTTAACGAAATCCGCTACACCTGTGGGGTACGGATATAGCTTTGAATATACCGGTTCATTGTCCTCGGTACGAATTGTGGCAATGACTGAAGTGTTGCCCCGGTAGAGGTCGAAAATGACTTAATCCTCTTCCGTATTATTTTTTTGAATTCGTCCCTGACAATAGCAGGGACTACTGTGTCATCGACACGTGTGAAGTTCGCGTTGTCGCAGGGTGGTGCTTCAATGTTTCTGACTTGTTGCCGTAGGTAATGTGATTATCGTTTAGATTCAGAGTTTACGATTAAAATTTTGTAATGTTCTGCCAGCCAATTGTCGCTCGACTAACGGCAATTGGGAGCGCTACCTAAAAAATTCAATAGGTCATTGTCACCGGTCGAGTCATTTTCATCAATAATGTCAGCAACTGCGGCCTCGGCTGCGCTTACACACCCTGGTTTTTCTTGGTTAGAGGCTTGTTGGGAAACATTATTGATACGTTGGCATCTCTGCCCTGATATACGCTCTGATGTGTTTGGCCTTTTTTGAGCTTCGCCATGTCTGGCGTTACTCTGCGGCTTTCCCCAATTAGCTTGTTGTCTAAACCTAGACATCGTAGGATCGACGTCCATAGGATTCTGCATTGGGGCCTCTCTATCATTTGGCTTTGGCCCAATATCAGGCTGTTGCGGGCTGTTCTGATTCTGTTTTCCTACAAAATGTGGATTTTTTTCCTGACCTCTTCCCTGTCTAGCCTGGGGGCGGTTACCCTGACTGTTACGTTCGCCTGTATGTTTTTTATCTTCAATCAATGCTATTTTCAGCTTAGCAACCCAACGCTAAATCGGATGGCAAATCTTTGGGTTGTGCTGGGAGAACTAATGATTTCAACGACTTCTTGTGGCCAGCCACGAAGGCGTGTAAGGCATCACTCCTAGAGAATAGCTGCTGCCTGTTCGTTATGTGTTAGTGACGAGCGTGAGTTTCCTCTCGACTTCTTCATAACACTCCATTAGGTCGAGGTTACCCCGCCTAACCATTTCTAACTGCTGTCGTAGTACGCGTATGGACATTTTGTCCGCCTATGTGTAATCAAGTTTAGCTATGGTCGCGTCGCGAGTTTCATCAAAGATTTTCATATATTCATGTTTTGTGAATCGATTTTTACACAGTAATAATTGTTTTTTAAACTGGTTGAGCGGGTTTCTAGTTTCGTCAATGAAGAAATTCTCACTGCTTTGCGCTGAATGTGGTTCTTTGGGTTGCGATTTGATATCGCAAAAGATAATGGCTGGTGATCGGTATGGATTTCAATATTAGTAACTCCATACTATTGCTTATAATTATTTTTCGTTTGAAGCGAAATTGCGGTCTGTTTTGTAAGGGGTTTTTGATATAAATGTTATTGGTTTCGAGTCTTGTGATAAGACATCTCCAATTGCTATGTTGTATGAATCAGTGTGCAATATTAGTATGTTGCTATAATCTGGCTGTCTCAAATCAATTTGAACAGTTTAGTTACCCTTGAGAATATTAAATGAGTTTATACTCTTTATTCATTTGAATATGTATTATTTTTTTTTTTTTTTTTTTGAGACCTTACCGTTTTTGACGGAAAGTAATTTGGTCAATGGTTTTGCTATGTTAGCATATCATTCCATAATAACCTGTTTGACATAGAAAACTACGAAGTTCTCTTAATTGTTTTTTGGAATGGGGTATTCAATTATTGTCTCCAAATTTTTTTGGGATCTGTTTACATACATTTTGAAACCTAGGAATTCAATTTCGATTTAAAAAAAAAAAAATTGGATTTATCAATAGAAATATTCATGTTGATTTCACGTAAAATTTCTACTGTTTGTTCTACATCGTTTAGATATTGATCACGAATAACGGAAAAACTATTATGTCGTCCATGTAGACATTATATTGCGTAAGCGAGATTTTGTAAATTATGTGCGGTGGGGATGATATTTTATTTTTTCCATAATCACTGGAACATTTTTCAGCATGTTGGGAGAAGAGAAAAGAAAATACTATATAATTTTTTTTAAGTGTAAATCAAGAAGAGTTGCTCAGGTGAACCTCAACCAAACGCAAAATATGATTGTGTTAATTTGGCAAAGGCTGTTTTAAACCATGGAACGTCAGACAACGAGAGACGGAGTTATATGTCTCCGTGCACTAAATGTATCAAAGCAAGTTGCGAATAATGTTTTAACACGGGGTTATTTTTTACGCGTGCCGTACATTGGGCGCCAATTAATACATCCTAATAAGAAATAATTAAACAAATATATTTCTACCTGAAGACTTTTTATTTAATTACTATTTCCTAACAGGAAATAATTTTTTCTTGCTTATTTTGTTTCCCAAAGCCGGATTAAGACTAAACTTCTTACTTCTACAAATTACCTATGTTTGAGAGAGCTGTATGAACTTAAAATTAATGATTCGTAAAATTAGTCCAATAACGCAGTTTATTTCCATCTAGTCTATTTTCAATATAATTCGATTATCTGATATGTACAAGTACATGTGTATAAGTGTATTTATGGACCTCATTTAGGATCGCTTTTACTTCGATAACCAAAGTGTGTAGCTCTTCGAATATCAAATTCAAATTACCTAAATTTTTTAGCAGAATATTCTTCATTGACTTAAAGGCCTCTTCCCACTATCCGCCGAAGTGTGGGGCGTGAGGTGGGATGAACCTAAACTCGAAGCCGAAGCCGCTGAAGTACTCCAAGTCGTCAATTGACTGCTGACTAAAAAATTGATATCATTAAATCGTTGAGTTGTTATTGTGCACCAACAAAATTTGTAGCATTTTCACAGTAGATGCGTTGTGGTATGCTACGTTGGCCAATAAAGCGCTTCAAACAGAGAATAAAATTATTAGGCGACAAATCTGATATTAGCATCCATAGCCTTTCGAAGACTGCTAGAAATGTTTTATATGGAGCCTTTTCACTGAAATGATCTGCCGGCAGCGAACCCATTATCTGCTGTACCAATTTCGGCTTATAATGATAGCAATAATTGAATTTATTACTTTTCTCACTAGTTGACGTGCATTAAAAACCCAAATTGGTAAACCCAATAGTCCGATCAAAGCCATTGAGCCAGCGTGCATATGCTTTGAATGCAAGTGCGTTACGAACTTTCGAATAAATGGGTAATCTTTTTGCAGCAAAACTGGAAATTTGGCATTGAACTTAATCAGTGCCTGACTAAGCCGCCCTCCGACACTTAAAATCTACTTCGATGATGTTTGCCGTGGCGTGTTTGGTTTTCTTTGAGTTGTTTACTTTCTTGCTCATATGGTGTATATTGAATGGATGACACCATGTACAAAAATGATTGACGTAGCTCACTCGGCGAAACAAATAGTACATTTTTAGCTGCATTTTTAGTGGCCGGAACCTTATTAATTATTCGCAGAACGAAGTTCTGTTATTCTGATAATTCGACGAAACGAAGAGTTTGTTGTGATGATGTTTTCGAGGATATTTCCATCAGTATTATTGGCAGAACACTTTTAGGCAATTATTTTCCGTTGCCCTAACTCAAGTTTGCTAAAAAAAGTATTGTTGTGTAACGAATCTTCTAGCCACAGAGCCGAGTCTTGAGAAAGAAAACTTGGCCTAGTAAACCATACTGTATGCGGAAGTTGAAATGCTGAGCAGCCAGGAGAAACAATGTCAGCTGGGTTTTTTAGTGGGTATGTGTCGCTATGTTACACCTTTTGACTTGTCTTGAACTACTAAAACCCGGTTAGCTACAAAATAATTCAGTGTTGACGAATGCATTTTAGTCAAATGCAATACAATTTTGGAGTCTGTCTAAAAGTTGACATTTTGTGTATATGGAGCCAATTCATGTTTAATATGTTTAATATATACTGTGCACAAATGACACTGCTTTACTCGGCCAACTTTAGACTTTACTATTCAAAATTATGTAGTGACATGGACATCTGAGATGCATCACCCATGTATATCGCATGTGTCTAGTTATGATGAATTATGGTTCAAATGATTGATATCTATCTCGATTTGTAAACGAAAAGCCAGTAGTTTAATAGTTTAAATGTCCCACCATCAGTAAGTCGTTGAAAGAACAATATGGTGTAGCCTATGCTGATGCGTCGAATACAACGCCTAATTTAGTTTCTGTACTTTCTGGTATTAAGACACATTGATGTGGTGTAAAATAGTGAGGTAATGTGTCATCAAAATCATTTATTTCTTCATGTTGCCAAGCTGAATATATTCATTCATAAATGCTGCATACGTTGGCCATCGCACCAGTCGCCGCTACAAGAGGACAAATAGCCATTCGAAAAACGATCCTTGCTTTCAAGATCGCTCCTGAGATCAGCTCCACCAGTGGAAACGGCTGTATTTCAATTTACTGCGGTAAATAAAACTTCAGCGAAACCTAAGGATGCAGATCATAAAGCGTATGAAATCAGAATTTCAAATGCTCACCGATGCAATGCACAACAAAAGGCATATTACGCAATCAATGAGAGAGTGATTTAATATCACTGAATCAATTACCAGTATATACTTGGACCTATTGCTGAAGGTAGATCTGTTATGCAAGAGTTCTTGATTGAAATAAGGGACTTAGATGAGATTGTTACAGCTATAAATAACGCGCGACGCAGCCGACAATAGCGGGTACTGTATTTGATACATACGACCCGCTTATGCAGAAACACAAACCGACCTGGTTTCCCTGCCAGTGATCAGAGCGAAATCTTTGGCGGAGGTCGGAAGAATAATAGGATGGTCAAATTGCAGAGTGCGAGAGAGAATATTGCATACTCGTTGTTAAATGTCTAGAGAATGGTTATGTTGCGGGGTCATGTAGAAGCAATTTGGATCGAAGCAACTGCTGTATAAAATACGGAGAGGCTGGCCACAAAGCGAATGGCTCCTCGAATGACCCGAAATGTTTCATCTGTCAAAAAAATAACAGAGAAGATATCGGACATCAAGGAGAAAGTCGAAGATGCCCGATGGCAACATTGAAGGGTGTTCAGAGGAATCAAAACTGGATTCCTCAGGTGAACCTCAACCACTGCGTGGCTGCACAAAATCTGCAGACGCAATCGGCCAACACCGGCTCAAAGCACACTTTCTCACGAGGCGGAGCAGGATCCATAATAGATCTTACCTTCGTAAGCACGTCCATTTTCAACTCAACAACCTGGACCTGTGCACTATGCATGTACATCCCGAATGCATAAGCCATTGTTTAACTACTAATTAAGGAGGATATTGAGTTGAAACATTCAACCCTGTTGTTTTCCAAGAAGCACTACAGGTACAGACAGGTTCATGGACTTGCAAAAAATGTACAAAAATGTTCAAAACCTTTATTTATTACAGCAAGAAGCGATGCTTTCTTGACCTGAGCGATAAAGCTGAATTTGACCCCTGGGGCAGAGCGTATAAAATTGTTGTTAAAGAAATTAAAGCTCCGAGGCCTTCTACGCTCACAAATCATGATGATATGCTGCATATTGTGAGTAATTTGTTCCACAGCAGCCAGCAGTGGCAACGTGCTTAAACATCGAAGAGGATGAGCAACATGGTTTTTATGCAGTTGACCAGTCTGAATTCATACAGGCAGCTGCCAAAATTAAGGACAAAAAATCTCCTGGCCCCGATGCTACTCCTAATCGGGCGTTTAAACTCGCTGTAGCACTTTACCCAGAGCAATTTACCCGGCTAATTAGTAAATGCTTACAAGAAGAAGTATTTCCATCTAGGTGGAGAATGCAACCTGGTAAGGTCATTGTCAATCCGTCATCTTATCGACCTATTTGTCTTCTCGATACAGCAGGAAAAATTATAGAGAGAATAGTGTGCAATCGACTGGAGGCATCAGTAAGGCAGGGCTTATTATTATTATTATTATTCTTGATTTTAGAAAATTTTACTTGCGTACGAACATCAGCAATACCAGATAAACCTTGATTACGTCTCTGAAAGGTAAAATGTAGCCCCTTAGCTAATTCATCCGTAATGAAATTCAGCTCGGAGCACGAATCAAGTAAAGCGCGTGCAGGCTGAAGTAAACCATATTTTTCCTTCATAAGTACAATTACTGTACAAATTATTGCACGACGAATGCTTTGCGATATTAGCGATGTGGCAGGTGTTTGTAAAATATTTGTGTTATCAGGATTTGTGTGACCCTCTGGCAATTAATTGTACTCTGGATTATTAAAACGATGCAAACAAGTGTGATGTGCACTAGAGCACACGGCATCGAGATTTAGAAGGGCATTTTGCAACCATATGTCGCTTGCGTAGGCAGTATAAACAAAGAGATGCTTGCTTGATAAACTTAAATCTTTCAGCAACCGAAAGTGACGCGAATCCTTGACAGCCTGATAAATTGTACTCTGTCGAATGACATTTCAAACAAATATTTTGGGTTGAGTTGCTATATGCAGTAACAAATATATTAGAAGATTATTTATGGTGAGCGCCTTTATTCTTTTCAAGCTTATACTTTTTGTGAACTAGACTTTTACTATTGATTTCTAAAAATTGGCAATGACGTAAATGACGTTTGTAGAAAACATCTCAGGTGGTCAAAGTATCAAACACCTGTTTTCTTTCGTAGGCTAGTTTTGATTCGGCACATACTTTCGACAAAACTAAGTGAATAAGAATTACATTCATAATGCCTGCCTCAACAGAGTAACGATCCTCGAAGAGCAGATACCGTCTCCAAAATAGGTATATTCTGAATACTAAAATGGCTCGAGATATGCTCTAAATATTTTAGAGTGTTCTTGGTATACCTTTTCATTCGCTGATTAAGTGCCTTTTCATAGTCCTCCTCTGAAACTTGGAATGGTGTCACAACATTTAATGCAGCTCCTGACAAACAACTCAAAAGGTTATTAAATTTATCAACAGTCGGTATTGAATCATTGTTGTGTACCATTTTGGCTAATCTTGTGATAAAACGATTATATTCGCCATACTTTCCTTCAAAGTTTAACAGCTTAAGCGACGGTAGACGATTTTAGTGTATCATTCTAGCACAAGATGTTGCGTTCAAAAAGCTAACATCCGCATAGAAGCAAACAGTTCCTCAATTTCACAACGAGAATCATCATCATCCAACTTCTCTATCTGAGTTTGTATCTGGCTAAGTTGTTTGAAGTAAGACTCCAAAATTTCTAAACGGCATTCTATCACTTTCAATTTTGGCTTCAACATTATTTAAAATTACCTCCATTGTTGTACTTTGTTGGCGCAGTGTTATTAGCTGCTCTTCAATATTAAATTAACTCATATGAGGGTTAAATTAAAATTCGGAATATAGCGCAGTAAATTGAGCAAAAGAATATATGAGTACTGTGAGTGTACTACTGAGTGTTTTAAAAGCAAAATGAACACAAACGAAAACACTCAAACCAAACTGAAAATCACTAACAACAATTTGGCAAAAGTAAATATGTAACGGTTTCTATTTATGATAATTTCGCACATACATACATACGTATATATGCCAATGAAGATGTTAAAGCTTACGGTTTTGTTCCATCTAATCGAAGTCAATTTAGCGTCACCATTTTTGTTGTTTTACTGTAACTCTTCGCATGCGTCGATCGATGAGGTTAGCAAAGTGTCCAACGACGAAGTATTCGAAGATAATGATATTCACTTTAACGACGATATGAAGATGATGATGCTTGTAATGATGATTTGAAACACCTTCCACTTGACAAATTTATGCGACGATTAGCACTGCTATTATTCAGTGAACTTCCATTAGCTCACGCTTTGCAATTCAACAATGCACTTTTAAATAAAGCAGCTCAGTTTAATAAACAATATAATTAAAATTTACGAATACAGAACTTCGCCGTTTGCCGGGCTAAGTCCTGAATGAGCCAAGTGAAATAAAACACGTCCGTTCAATAACGCAATTTACTAAAATATTAATTTCAGCTGTGCTGCGGCTTTGCTGTTGAAATGTTGGTAGTCACAGCAAGGCCAAAAATGTTTTAAGAAAAGAAATGACTTATGCCGCACATCGGCAGCACACTTTTTAGGGGCTGTTGCTATCATGCTGGCAGCTCTTCAAACCCTGATGGCCACAGAATATGCGTAACAGATTATTTACGAAGACACGTGCGTAAGCTAGACATATTGCTAAATCTCCGTTCTTAGATATCAAATTGCCCAATCTCACAAGATTCTGTTACACAAAGTATTAGCACAATATTTTGGAATCGGTTGTGGTAAAATCGCCGACATATACATTTGAAAATAGTTTTTAATCTATAACTTTGCAAGTTGTGATACTGTTACGCTCACAACAAATGTATTTATAGGATCTTTACAACAAAGAAAATGTAAAGCCGATTGATCAAGTAATACAGGGTGTCTCAAAAGAAAGTTCACATTTAAAAAATCGATAAAAAAAAGTAAGTAGTTTATTGAAAAAATGTTTATTACATATTAAAATACACTCTTTGGAAATTTATTTCTTAAAAATGATATTGTCCAAATGTAAACCGTTGCGTTCACGGCATTCATTTAATCGAGCACTAAAATTTCCTATGACGGCTCGGCAGGTATTCTCCGTGATGGCTGCCATTTCATGACGGATAGGTTCTTTTAATTATGCCAGGGAAGTCGGTTTGTTGCCGTAAACTTTAGATTTGACGTAACCCCACAGGAAAAAGTCCATAGGAGTTAAATCGGGTCTTCGTGGAGGCCAATTTATGTCACCTCTCCTGGAGATCAATTTGCCAGGTAAAATTTCATCCTGAGGCTTAAATTCATGCACCAACTGAATTTTGTAGGGTTGCAGCTTTAAATCTTTGTGTAAAATGCGGAATAACAATGATCTATGCACGTTTAAAGCAACAGCACGCTTCCGAATCAAAAGGTCCGGGTTGTCACGAAAGATTGAGTAACACTGTCTACGTTTCTCGAAGACCTTGGACGCCTGGATTTTGATTTTTCCAGCGTTGAACCGGTCTCTGCAAACTTCTCAATCCATTTTCCAATGAGTCGAGGGCTTGGCGCATCATTTAAATGACGAACATGTCGAATACTGCAAAATTTTTTACGCGCTACAGTCGCTGAATTACCGGTTTCGTAAAACTCACGTACGCACAACGCACGGTCCGCTCCCGAGAAACGCTCCATAGCGACTAAATTCCCAAAAGCTAGGCTACCTATTGACATACCCCCGCGCCTCTCGGAATAGTTGCGTTTACGCAATCAGCAAATCAAATCTGAACTTTCTTTTGAGACATTCTGTATAAGGGATTTGCGTTTTAGCTTTCCAGACAAATTTTCCCATTGTTTTAGAAATTTAGTAGAACAAAATATTCCTTGTTCTTTCTTTTGTGTATTGTAACTGTGAATCAATAATTTTAGAGTTTTTCAAGGGAATTGAAGAAAGAAACAACCTTTTTCATTAACTCGTCAAAAATTCCAAAGAAAATACAACTTTTCACTTTTAATCTCGCATATTTCTTTACACATGTTTTACTATATAAAGCATGACTGAAGGCAGGGTTAATATACCGGTATACTGTTTTTCTGATATTTTTAAATCGTGTTAACTACAGGGTAAAAGGATAAATAAAATTTGTATAAATCTATGAAACTTAATACACCCTTTTAACCAACGGGGAAATTGTCGAATTCCTAGTTTATATATAAGGGAATATGGATATTAAAATATTAAATTACGATATAGCATAATTATACAACTCAAAACTTCACAACTAACATACAATTTACTTTTAGTGGTATCAAAGGAATGGCACGATTGCCCGGGCTGAATCTAACTCCAACACAGATTTTCTTTTTGGTTTCCGCACAGGAGCTGTGTACGGAATCTGATTATATTGGCATCCATACAAACACTGTAGAATTTGGAAATATGTATGTTCAACTAATTTATAAACTTATAAAAATTTTATATATAACAGAAAAAATTTTTAATTAACTCTTTTAGTTTGGGATGGCTGGTCGCTCAAGGAGGAAGCGCAACGGAAGTATTTAAGTGCCCCTCAGGATCAATGATAAATATTCAGAAAACGTGTAATGTGTTGTAATTTGTTTAAATATTAGTTTAATAAAGAGTTGTTTAAAAAAAAGTAAAGCTACATTCATGAATGAAATGAGCGCCAGATGCTTCCAGGTCAATCGGCATCTTGCGTTGAAACAGTGACGACCGTGTGTTTGCTGTCGAGGCCTACTTTTGTTGGTTTTTTTTTCCAGCGATGAAGCACATTTTCACTTGAATGGATGTGTTAACAAACACATGCTATTTCTTCTTACAAATTTTCAGCTACCGACAACTGGAAATGTTCATCTCGAGTCCTGTTAGACTCTTGAAAAGACTACATTTCTTAGACCTAGGAGATGTACTATTTATAAACTGTTGAACTTTATTTTGTTTACTTTGTTAACATTGAACCAACTATTTTGTGTATTCGTTCAACTTGATTAATTAATTTAATTAATCTTTAAATTACTCCTTAAACATATTTGAAGTAAATGTTCTTCCTCTACCACTTACTATGCGCTTAGGATTTCCAAATATTGCTGCTTGCTTGCTTAATACTTTTAGTACTTCTTCTGACTTCGTTGGATAGAGCCATACGAATTTCGAAAAACAATCGACTACGACTGGGATGTGATTATATTTTTTCTTTGTTTCTTTCTTTCTTGATCAATGTGGAATGTTCCCAACGGCTTCTGTGACTTATCTATTACAAATAGCATTCTTTCTTTCGTTCCCTATTTTGGCTCAGCGACAACGCACTCTATGGAACTTTAAACTAATACTTTCTACTTTGTTTTGTAGATTGAGTATAAAGTAATTTTTTTCGAGCAAATCTCTAGTTTTTTTTGTACCAAAGTGACCTTGATGTGTTTTGACTTGATAATTTCGAGTTCTAACGTATTCGGTACCACCAAAAGTTCTCTAACTAGATCGTTATGTAGGATATTTTTCTGCACATAGTAATCTTCATTCACGTAGTCTTTTAACATTTCTTTAACTGCTCTTACCCAATCGTCTGCAGTTTGAGCTTCCTTTAGTATGTACTTTAATGTGTCTTTGACCAATGGGACAAAGAACATCAACATGTTTCATCTGGATAACTGACATATGTTCTATATAGTAGTCAAACTGCTGTAAGTACATAGAGCATCTAGCTACTCTTGGTGGAATATATGATTTCTTTAAAGAAACGCATTGTAGTCCGTTACAATTTGGAATTAACTTCCAAGCACTCCTTCAAAGGATTGACAATAGCTAAAACTTCGAGTTCGTATGACGAGTATTGACAATTGCTAAAATTTCGAGTTCGTATGACGAGTATTTCGAGTATACCTTTTGCATAATCACAGCACCATAGCCATATTTAGATGGGTCAGAATGAACTTCAATTTTAGAAATTGGATTAAACAATTTCACGACAGGTGGACTAACTAATTTCAGTTAAAGTTGCTCGAAAGCAATGACTTCTTCTTTGATAAAAATTAGACATTTTCATTCTTGTTTTAAGTTGCGAAGCAAATCTATCAACGGTTTTGCAATTAAAACGTACTTTTTAATAAATCGTATAAGATATGACGTAAGACCTAAATATCTTACTAATGCCTTTCGGGATTTTTGTCAATTAAAGTTATACACTGTCTTAATTTTTTCATCTGAAACTGATATTTTAACATCTTCAGCAACATATCATAAAAATGTGATATTTGACTTGAGATATTGGCATTTTTTAAACTTATTCTGTAACACAGCTCTACTCGATACTTCTAAGAATATTTTGACCTTTTTCAGACATTCTTCTGTTATTATTCTTCTGTTAATATTACGATGTCGTCCATATGTATCATAATTTTTCCCTTCTGAATAAGCTCTCTAAGAACATCATTAATATATCTACAGAACACGACAGGAGAATTGGATATTTTAAACAGAAAAAGAGTAAATTCGTAATGTCCATTAAGCGTGACAAATTCAGAATATTTTTGTGAATCAGTTTCGATAGGAACATGAAATAAATCATTCACCTTTGATCCCTGAAGACTTTACAACACGTCGTCAATGATAGTCATGGGAAATGGAATCTTAATGACTTTCCCATTCAGTTAAAAAGATTCGAATGAACAGAATCTTTTTAATCCAGCTTTTTCGAAACCAAGACAACTGGTGAAGCATACTCATTTCAACTGGGTACCATTATTCCATTGTCTATCCATTCACTCAATTGTTTCTCTATGAAACACTTGTCTGCATAAGATGTTTTACGTGGGTTCTGATAAACCGGAATTTCGCTTTCATGTAAAATCCTCATCTGAATTGGCGACTTAATCTTTCTTTCTGGTATATAGCCTTTAATAAGATTACCCTATAAATGTCCTAGTTCAATGTTATCTGTTTTTGAGGACACATGTACTTATTTGCGCAAAGAGGACTAAAAACTGATCTCAGAACATTAACGGAATCTTCCT
>JAWNNQ010000979.1:0-10179 GCA_035044765.1 Leucophenga montana
AACGAAACCAGGATCCTTCAATCTCAATTTCTTTTTATAAAAATTATTTGTTGATATTGATTCGGTTTCAAGTCCGAATACATCGCTATATTTGGTGCATAATTCCATGACAGTTTTCTCTCTTTTCTCTGGATTTGTTTGAACTACATCGTAGTTCGAAAGTGGTTCAAATTTTAAATTATTTAGATTATTTAACCGATCGGTATTTGTCGTATTCAGTAAACGGACGAATGTATTTTGTGGTGTTGCAATTGTGTTTGCAACATAAATACCAGGTTGGATTTCCTGATTTGGAATTAATACACTTGAAGTTAGCTCGACTTTTGTGACAACTTGGGATCTTGCTGGTAGAAATATTGAGTTGTTACCAGAACTATATGTTATTGGAACATAAATTTGTATGTCTATATTGTTTGGTCTTATTATGAACCAATCTTCTGATTGTTTTAAGTCTATTTGGCAATTAAGTTCTTTAATAAAATCAATGCCTATTATTGGCTCTCTTCTGAGCTAAACCAATTTCCCATTTTTTTAATGAAAAAAAAATTTTGTTTGTTTTTGTTTTTTATTCGACTTTATTGTCTTCCACACAATTTTCATATAGTTAACCCAAATTTTGCAATACCGTGTGATGGAATAATAGGCCAAGGCTAATACGGCCAATGTGGTCAATAATGTAAAAATAATAGATCACACGGAAGATATAAAAGCCTTGTGGATCTTACTATTAATTATTGCAATAGTTAACATTGCCGAATTTGTACTAAATTTGTACACTAAACATAACAAAATTATAAAGAAGCGTTATGTAAGTAGAGGCAATGATTTAGATAAAATTTATTTATAACAAATGTAAAACTAGAAGACTTAATTCTAGAGTACATTATAAGAAAAGAAACAGCTAGAGCGACTATGGTCTTAACTTAAAGTGGTGCTTTTGTAATTTATGTTGTCGGTTATAATATTAAAAATTAGTACTTACAGGTTTTATATCTAAATATGTGGAGAAATTATTTTTTAAACTATTAGGAGTCTGTGTCTTAAGCTAGAGTCTATGTGCTATGTTTAAATTAGTTATAATAATTTATAAAGCTTTTAATATTTTTTATGTTAGTTTATGTGAGAAGTTGCATTAGTGGCGGTATGTGTAGAGAGTTGGTAAGGTCCGGAACTAGTTTGCAATTGATGTGGTGTTTCACCGATAAAGATGCTGAGTTACATAGGCTGCATAACGGCGCCGGTGTTTTTTTAAAGAGATGCTCTTGTGTTAGTATGGTGTGCCCAAGACGGAATCTGCTGTACCAAACTATATGTTTTCGATTTATTTCTTCTGGCACTTTATTTTTGCTTCCGTTACTTTATTTATAAGCTTTTTTATATCGGTTTTGCTTGTGGTGTAATGGAGAAAAAGAGGCGAATTTGTTGCTGATTTCGCTGATGCGTCTGCCTGTTCGTTACCCAATATCCCAACCTGTCCTGGTACCCACATTAGACGAATTCTGTTTTTATTTGTCATGACTTTGTCTCTTATCTTGCTCACTATGTCTTCGTTGTTGCTAATATTTTTTACTGCTAGTAGAGTAGACATTGAGTCAGTGCAGATGATGTGTTTGGTACGTTTTAACCTTGCTGCAACGTTTACGGCAGCTAGTATAGCTGCTGCCTCTGCTATTGATGTGTAATTTGTGCATATGGCTGAACTTAAAATATTGTGGTCTTCTGATATTACGCTGAATGCTGTGATGTGATCTGTCTTTGAATCGTCTGTAAATATAAATTTCCATGTATGGAATTTCTCTCGAATGCGGTTAAAGTCTTCACTGTACTGCCCAGCCGGCATTAGTTCTTTTTTGTGTTTTGCCAGATTTAGCATTATTGAATCAGCTTTTAAATACCAAGGTGGTAATTTGTATTTTGTTTTTTTGTTTTTGCGGTAAAAGGACTACATCCAGTTCTGACGCTTTCTTTATGATCATTTGTAGGCTTGAGGTCATCTTTATTGTACTTTACTTTTATGTAAAGTTGATCCTTGTGTGTTAGTGAGTCTATTGATAACACTACCTATTGTCCAGTTAAATCGTGTGGCCAAGTCTGGTAGTCCTGCTTCCGCAAGGATGTTTTTCGTAGGCGTAGTTCTGAATGCATCTAGTGATAATCTCACAGCAGCATGGTATGGTACGGACAGTTTTTTTCTGTTGTTTTTGTTTGTTTTTCCGTAAATGCAGAAGCCGTACTCAATCTTTGAGTATGCAACGGACAATGTAGATCCTTGGGGGATACCATTGTGAAGCTGCTCTTCTCTCGATAGAGTGTGATTTACTTTTACTCTAATTCTTCTATTTGTTAGGTAGTTTCAATGAATTGCCCCACTATACAGTGTATGCCCACTCTGTCAAAAGCTTTTTCCATATCAATAGACAGAATCGAAACGTGGCTCTTGGATGACAGACTGCACTTTAGATATGCATGGCAGTAGTGATATCGGGCGATAGCCATTTCTGCTAATCTTTAATTTGTTGGGTTTGGCTATTGGAATAACGATCGCTGTTTTCCATTGTTGAGGAATGACACTGGTTTCAAAAATCTTGTTGTATAAATCGGATAGTTTATTTATTCCTGTAGGCGGCAAATTTTTTATGATCGCATACGGAATGTTGTCGTATCCAGGCGTATTACCATGCAGGGTGTGTAAACAAAATGTAATCTCCGTTGTCGTTATGGATGATTTGATCAACTTGGCAGTGTGTAGAAGATTGCTTGTCCTGAGAAAAACTCTTTTTCTGTCTATGAATGTTTGACCAAAGTTAGAGTCATGAGAATATTGTGACCAAGTCCGACCGAAAAGGTTGGATATATGGCGCGTATATACATCTACTTTCGCACACCTGAAATTATATGCACCTTGTCCCCCAATTTTTTAGTGCTAATGTTGGGGTTGATATCTTTTGTGAAATCAGCGAATGCAGTCCGTTGTGCCAACTTAGCCTCGCGTTTAAACTTTGCATTGGCATTTTTGTAGCTTAGTATATTTGTTGAACTTGGATCTCTCCTGAGCATGTTTAGATAACCGAGTGGTGGAAAGCAAATCGTGAGGTCCACATTCGTAAAAGTATTATGGGTTGAGTAGTGGGTATGCTCGCCATTGTTCATAATTAATAAATTGCTGTTTTGGATGAAGTTTGCAAGAACTTTACCTCTTTGTTGTTTGTTTCCGAACCCCAAGTAGTGTGCCAGGAATTAAAGTCTCCCAGAGGAACTACTGGTTTGCTGAATTTGTTTAAAAGCTCGTGTAAATCCTGCTCAGTAAAATTGGCTGATGGTGAGATGTAAACATTAACGAATACAAAGGATATTTGTGAATGGATCTCAGCGGCTATAGCCAGAATTTTTTAATTAGTATTGATTATACTCGAGCGTTTTTGCTATCAAGAAGGCGATTCTCTATTATTTTTTAACGTGCTCTGATCGTTTTTATGTTCGATAATGTAGTTATTTGGTGTATGGATATGTGTGTCGTTACTATGTATGTGTGTTTCTTGAATTGCTATTATGTCTGATCTGTATTTGTTTGAGAGAAGAGAAAGACTGTGGAAGTTGTATATGCGTATCGTATGCATTAATAGCCAGTGGCTGTAAATGTTTACCTATCCACACGCGCAACACACATACATGCTCAGAAGACCGTTTGCCGAGTTTTTACGAAGTACAGGGTCTCGAGTGAACACATGAGTCGAGCGAGCGAACAAAAAACGCTCGTCGATTGAGCAAGAGCAAGCCAAAGAAGGAAGAGGTTTGAGGGTTTTTTCGCGACAGTTTCGCATCGTGTCAGTGGACGAGTGGTTATTTTCTGACAAAAAGCACGAGAGAGACCAATTATTGCGAGCTCTGGTTTGTAGTATTGGTTCGATTTTTTCCTTTGTGTTTGGGCATTCTGTTGTATTATTTGTTGTTGTAGACGTTGTTTTTATATTGTCGTATTTTATGGTAATTTTTTGTTGTGGTGGATGTTTAGTGGAAGTTGTTGTTTTATTATTTTGTTTTGGTTCTTCTGTTTTTGTATTATAGTAGAGGCAGTTTTGGCATATGATTCGAATGTATGAGAGTGATGAATTGTTTTTTTTTTTATGGTATTTAGTTTTTGCATCGTTCATTGAGCATTTTTCTAAAGTTTTTATTTCAATAATTTCGCGAGCTTCTTTGTATTTTGGGCAGTCTTTCTTGTTGGCTGCGTGTTCTCCCGAACAGTTTGCACATAGAGTACGAGTGCAGTCAATTGGCTTGTGAGGGGCAAGGTTGCAGCCCTCACACTTTGTTATCTTTTTGCAAAACTTTGCTGTATGTCCAATTAGTTGGCAGTTCATGCACCGCATGGGGTTTGGTATGTACTCCTAGATTCGGACTGTACTCCAAGAAATATTAATTTTGGTTGGGAGGTTGTACAGATTAAAAGTTAACTGGATAACTTCACTCGGTACGAGCTTCCCTTGTAATTGTTTTGTATATTTAAATATGCCAATTACTTGTGAACTTAATTCCTCAACGATTTCATCATCGGGAACGTTGTTGAGATATGGCGCATATATAGTGCCTTTACGAAGGATGAGATTGTTATGGTACTCGGTTTTGATTTTACATATTCCATGAAGTTCGTTTGATGCAATGAATTTTTCAGCAATATGTTCGTTTTCGACAAATAGTAGCAAATTGACATCACGGAGTGTGGTTATATTTAGTATTTTATTGCTTATCAGCTTTATTGGTCTGTGCACTGCACACTTAGGATTTGGTAGCGTTACGGCCGGTAGATCAGGAAATGCTTCCATAAGAGGAATTGGTTTCCTTCTTTTAGATTTTGGGCTATCGCTAAGAGCTTCAAAGCGATTAGCCCTTAGGTTCTTGTGACCATTGGGCATGTTGATTTTCACACGCTAACGGTATTCCAGAAAAAAAATCGTATTTAATCACGTTGTGGGAAAGAGAAAAGAAAAATACTACGATACAAAGCGAAATAGAGCGATTAATTCACAAAGCACAACCGACCGGTTCAAGAGTTAGTCGACTGATTTAGATAAAATATAATGACATATTATATGCATTACATGAAGAAAATAAATATTTAAACACCATGTCATAGTGAAACCCGTAGTACGTGAACACGATATACTTGGAACGTGTCTATAGTTCACTTTGTTGTTTTTAAAGACTAAGTTTAAATCAGATGGCATGGACTGAGATATTAGCGAAGTTAAGAGAACTTACAGAAAAATTAGACAGATCCTACAAATGCCTTAATGTACAACGATCTATTAGCCAAGAAACGGTTACAAAACATTTAAATGTATTGACTGAAGTAACTATTAGATATGCGATATGTATTGTATATATATATTGTATATATGATCGCGGATCAACAAGCTAGGCGATGCGTTCGGGTCGACAGCTCAAAGCAGACTGACTGACATACACAACACCCCTTAACACCCAGATGGAGAGAAACGTCTTGGAGGTCTACGGATACGATTAGACCGGCGTGTGTTTTGTGGAGCCGGTGATGCTGATTGTTGAGTACTGGCAGCCAACTTAGTTTGTGTGTCGCTTTCATAAGTAATTGATTCAGTTCGAAGAGGTGGCCCTAGTGCGTTGTCTTCTGCGTCATCGGTGCTTGCATTTGCGGTTGTAGCATCATTGGATGCTACGCGATTACGGAGTTGATCGTGATGACGTCTGACCACTCTAGAGTCGCTTAATTGAACCTCGTAGGAAATGGGTCTGGTTTGGTTGGAAATTTTCCCCTCAACCCATTTGGACCCAGGTGCATAAAATGAAAGTTCTTCGTACTCTGTACCATGCGTTCTGCTTGATCGTTTGTAGCTGGATGAAACGGCGCAGAGCGGATGTGTCTGATCATGTTGTTTTTCATGAATTCGTTGAAATCTTCGGACGTAAATGGTGATCCATTATCTGATACGAGCTCATCTGGAAGTCCGTGTGTGGCGACGACGTGGCGTTTTAACGGCAGCTGCTGTGGATGCTGGGTGAGGTGCATGTAAAGCCTTAAGAATGGATTCTCGTAACTTCGGAGGAATCACGACGCGGTTTCCCCATACTAGACATCCTTTAGTAGCTGATAGCTCCGTTCAACGGCAGTAATACGGATAGAGTTTGCTTGAACGTTCGACTCTGTTGCTGGGCCATCCCCTTAACACCCAGTTTAAAACTTTGGAGTGTTCTGGATCCTTTGAAGTTTGTACTGCTATCAGCTGTGCGGACATGACCGGATTAGCTGATAATTCAATCATCAGGATGTCTTCGGTGTCAAGCTCTGAGTAAAGCTGTTCCAAAGGAAAGTGACGGGCCGTCATCAGAAAAGCATGGTGCAACCTATAAAGATACAAGGAACGCCATGCGTTCACTCAAAGAGCATCTCACTCAACCACACAATGAAGAAAATGAGCGGAAAGAGGCAGAAGTTAAATAAGCATGGTCCATTATGCCAGACTTCAACCTTGAGTACCAACCTGGGTAGAGGAGGGTAGAATCCCTCGATTGAGTCATCTTTGGTGGAAAGTGCTATGCAAAATGTCGAGGAATTGCCTGGCCGGCTGGCATCAAGGCAGCATAAAACTGATTGCTTCGACGACGATCGATCGATCGAGCTTTATAAGAAAGCGGTAGAGCGACTAGGCGAGGTATATGAGGGCGCCAAGCTTAAGGCCGTTAATTATAGCTACATTTCATTATGACCAAGGGAAGGTGTATTGATACCCGTAAGGCCGAGATCCAAAAAACAATGGAGGCTTTCAATCCGCACCTCCCAATCCATAATTGGAAGTTTTGAAGGTTGAAAGCGACAATGCAGGTCGTCATTTTTCTAAATAAAGAATCGATCGGACCGCTAGCGCAAAGCGAAATCCAGGCCTCGATACCTGGTTTTGGAGCGCAGACTAACAAACCAGAGGTGCAGTCGATGTGTATTTCTTGTATGCAAGAATATATATCGCTAGGCCGACAACCGACAATCAAATTCCGAGAGAGCCGCATTATTATTCCACACCAATGTGTGCTAAGACCGCAAAGCACTTCCGCTAAATTGCGGGTAGTGTTTGATGTGTCAAGCAAAACATCATCCCAAATATCGTTTAATGATGTCTTAATGGTTGGGCCTACAATACAGCCTTGCGTGTACTCCACTATTTTGCGTTTTCGTTGTTGATCATACGAATATTACAGCAGATATAACTAAAATGTACCGTCAAATTGAAATTGACGAAAATCAGTGACAGTTTCAGTTGATTGATTCTTTTAAATACTCACTCCTGAAAGCGGAGCAGACGGAAGCACCTACAAAACGATCTGTCTTATCGTTCACTGCTCGTTTATATGATCCATTGGGGTTACTTAGTCAAATTATAATATAACAAAGCCGAAAATATTACTTTAATAGATATGGTTACTCAAATTTGGTTGGGACGATCCTATCCCATTAGAACTTCACGAAAAATACGAGGAGGTAACTGCATGTTTTTTCAGAATTGGACACAATGGCTATATATTGGTGTGACATAGGACAATCCTTGTCAAATGCATTTCAAATTCAGATGCCTAACAAAAGATTATGATTGTTGGATTTAAATGGGAATTGTGATGCCACAAAGCATCGCAGTTAATTTACTAACAGCGAAATCCAAAAACAGCGCCATTGAAAAGCAATTTATTGGCTAAATTATTGCAGAAAGTTTGTAGAGAAATTGATTGTCTAGTTGAGAGTGTTGTATGCTGGTGCAACTTTGAAGTCGTACTGCATTGGCTGAAGCAACACCCATCTACAATGAATACTTTTGCAGCGAATCGTGTTGCGTACATTCAGGAGCTTACGCCGGAGGTGGCGCCATGTCCCAACAAAAGAAAATCCAGCTAATTTGGTGACACGTGGGTGCACGATCAGCGAGCTAAACAAAGTGATTTGGTTCGGTTGCCCTGACTTTATGAAAAAAGATGCTAATCAGTGTCCTCAAAATGCTTGTTTGACTCCTTCAATGGGAAAATTAATTTAGAAAAGCGGAAAGTAGCGACTGTGCTCACCGCGGTTAAAAAATATAAAAAATCTATTCTAAAATTTATTGAGAATGGTTAATCGTATATGTAAATTTTGCGAATTGTTTCATATAGCTTCGTTTCATTAATGGCAGAAATAATATTTATTTCTCAGCGTTTGTTTACAGCTCAGGAAGTGGAGAGTTCGTTTTTGACAATTACGCAAGCTATTCAGTAGACAGCATTTGTGAACGAACTGGCGAGTCGGTGGGCGTTTACATAACGCTCCCTCAGATATGCTCAGTTAGAAGTTGCAGATGATCTAACGTCAAAATCTTTTATGTGTTTATCCAGGCTTCTTGGACCAAACTTTGTGGGTGCCGCTTGGGAGTTTCAGGTGCTCAACAACCAGTTAATTGGTCACACGGACATCATAGTTACATTTGCAGCTACGGGCAGGACAGACTTTGTGTTCATTCAGACCAGAGCACCGCGGAGGACTTTGGGAGGCGGCCGTGAAGTCGGTGAAGCACCATCTGCTTCGCTCCATCGGTGGCACAATACTCAGCTGGGACGAACTGGAGACTGTCGTAGTCGAGGCAGAGGTAGAGGCGGTGTTGTTGCGCCCGAACAGCACCAACCCCAACGACATCTGGAAATCGAGAGCGACGACAAACTGTCCTAATTACGCAGATGGCGGCTCCTATCCGCAGATTGCAGCAGCGCCAAAAGTGGGCGAAAGATACTCGCAACATCAAAGTCGGAGCAGTAGTAATAATTTTTTCAAAATTCATCCCTGGATATGTATGTCAGCGTTACCCAGCGTAACGTTATCCTATTAAATTTTCGTAAAAAATATTAAATAGCCATTCTCTGAAGATTTTTAACTTGTTTGCTGGCTGTAATTAACTGTTGCCCACGGAACTGATCATAGTTAGGTACATCCAGAGTACACTTTAGTCTCAGTCTCGATTACACATATATACCATATTGTTGCATGTGTACAATAAAAAACTTTCACAGGAATGTTCCTACTACATCAGAAAAAAAATATATATATGCATTGATGAAATAGCGATCTGTGCTGTGAAGCCTTGCCTCGCCACACCATGCTCTTTTTATTTTTCATTATATGCATCGCCATATAATGCATGACAGACAAATAATGTATTCGTCTGTACATACATATGTATATATATAGGTTTTAGTCATAGTTTCAATAAACGTTGTAATGTTTAATAATTTGGTTTATATACGATAATATTTGAATGATAGTGATCGAACAACAAGATATTACTAAAAAAACACACAACACACACTGGTTAAATTTTACAAGAAAAATAGGGGAACAGCGACCTATGTACAGGTATATTACTTTTCGGTGGAGTATTATAATTAAGTTATTATAATTAAGTTACAATGTTTGCAACTTTATAAAGTCCCTATCTATATATATTTACAGTTGTGATAGGAGTCCTTATCTTATCATGTCCTTCTGCCTGTCTGTCCGTCTCTCTATCTGAGCTTTTTTCTTTTATTTTTTTTCATCAGTCTTTGATATGTTGGTTTGAAAGTTGGTATTACAAATTACCGCGGTTGAAGTCGCCTACAATTAATGTCTGCACGTTACATTCGATCACAGAAACTACTGCGTGGATTTTTATTTTGTTCTCACAACTGAACAAGTAGAGTTCCGAGGAATATTTAGGTATTGGTATAAACAACTACATATATATTAGGCAGTACAACGCCCCCTGTATGAGAAAAAAATCAAATTGGTTTTATATCATCATTTATCTGTCGCAGATCGATAAGATTTGGTACAAACGTACAGGGTGCCTTGACGAATAAAATACACAAAAAAATAAGCGGGACATTATTGCATGAGTACCATTTCATTTAAATAATTCTATTGTGCTTCATTTCGTATACATATTTGAAGTAATTTTGTGTTGTAAAAAAAATTTCATTATAGTGTTTCATTCCACAACGTACCCTCGAGTATATAGTCTTGCTTGTAACGGGACTAATATTTAAATTCATATAATTTGCTATTCAGAAGCCGGTGCCGCTTTTTCGATTTTGATTGTGCTGAGTCGATATGGCATTCCAAATTGAAGGAAGAGCAAATATGTATGGGAAAAT
>JAWNNQ010000981.1:0-11211 GCA_035044765.1 Leucophenga montana
AGCGGGAGAAATCACCTCATGGCGCTATCATATCATCATTCATTTCGTCGGCGTTGTGTATATTAGGAGATTAGGCTCCTCATTTTTTTTTTTTTTTTGTGAAAAGTTCTAAATTTCTAATCAAAATTCGGAATTTTTTTTTCCAAATATTGGAAAAATACTGTCAAGAAAATTTGGTTCCTAAATGGCTAAATATGCGAAAAGAAAAGTAAAAATGTGCGACAAATTAACCCTTAAAAGAGTTTTGAAAATAATTTTTTTTTCATATCTAAGTGCTCTAAAAGCACAAGTTTATAATTAAAGAATATTAGTGCCATATAAAAGAAAATATGGTCAAAAATCATAATAATCTAAAACTATGTACAGAGCACGTAAAAATAAAAAAAAAGAGAAACTCGGAAGAAAATTTAATTTTTTTTGTTATAATATTAATTTAATAGTTTAAATTATGATTATTAGTTCCTATTGTTAATATTTTTAGTGGATTTGGAAAAAATCGTGGAAATGCGAGAATTAGTAAAATCATATTTTTTTCCTTCCACAAACAATGATTAATTAAATAAAATACAAATTAATTATTGATCAAAAATCGGAAAAAAGTAAAGTTATTAATAATAAAAATATAAACTTTAAACTCTCTTAAATATGTACAGTGACAATTAAAGAGTCAAATGTCAACAACAACAAGTAATTTGACATTTGATCAATCTACTGGTTAACACTCTCTTTATAACAGTAACCTAACCTGCAGCAACACCAGAAAGGCCTTTCTTCGTTGGAGAAGATCTTTAATACAGAGTGAGTTATTTTGTCCTCTTCATCTTTATTTTATTGTTTTTGCGCAAGCGTTTTAATTTATTTGTCGTTAAACTATTATCCGATACCCTACGACGCGTTTAATTGATAGGGTATATGGAAATCATTGAACTTTTGTTTTTTTTTTCGATTTTATTAATGTAATTTAAAGTATAATATTAAAGTCATTTTGAAATTAAAGCACAAGGATCTTGAAATGTTGCTGACTTAAATTATAAGTTTAAATATTTATTTAACATTCAATTTTTTTTTTATCGCGAATATATTGTATATCTACTTTTTCCATATTATTATAAAAATATAAAGTTTTTTTTTTATGCACACATTTATAACTCAAACATAAAATTATATTATTGAATTTATACCTTCACATTATTATACATTTTCTTGCACATTCTTGTTATTCAGGAATTTGTATGAATTTCATTAAATATTTGCTTTGTATAGTGTCAATAGTCTTTTACAGCCTGATTCCGGTGTTCTTAGTAAAGGGCAGTAGTTGAGTTCTCTTTTTGAACAAGGGGTCACTAGCAAAATATTTACTAATTTTGGAAGAAGTGACCAAGGTAGGTTGGGCAGTATATTATCGCGTAACATCGGCGTTTAACTTTGTTATCTACTAATTCTTTAACGCTTACATCTGCTACTGTGACAAAAATCTATATTTCAGTTTGGACAGTATCATTTTTTCTCTCTTTCTAATAATAATTAAAGTTCGCAAAAAAAAATTATTTTTGTATTATTAAAATTGAAAACCACGTAGTGTCAGTCTATTGAAATGAATGACGGTTAAATCAGCCACCCCAGCTGCCGCCGAGCCGAGCCGAAAACATTTGCGTACTCCGTCATACGTATTCGCTTTTCCACCTAATGCACTGTTATTGACTACGTGTATATATAATTATTCGGGCATATGTTGTATGTTACAATAATATATATATTAATAATAATTAAATATTTTAAGAAAAATAAATAATAAATGGTGCCCAACGTGGGGCCAAAATCATGCATCCATAAAAAAAAAAAATTCCAGCTTTCAGAATTTGGCTTTTCGTTAGGCATAAATTGATTATTGAAACAAGATGGCCCTCCTCCAAAATCGGCTCTAAATCGATTTCCTTTTCTCAAATTTCTTTAGACTTGTTCTTGTTCAAGACTTTGTTAGTTACTGGAGAATTTATTTACCTCTCTAAGGGCAATAAATCCGTTTTAACACTTTTAAGGACAAGTATGGGTTCTATAGTACTATTTAGGAACGTCTGTCATCAGGAGATTTCATTTAACTCAGATTGGTTATGAATCCGATGAAACGATTTCTATTTAGTCATTTCATATCAGTATCTTGGAGACTGTTCATGTCTTATCCTTGACTATTCAGCCAGATACTGAATATTTTCTAACTTATCGTAGTATTTTAAGTGATTTGGGAGTCCTTTTACAGAGGTATGACAACCTTTCGTTTTAGGTAATACGATTTTTTTTAAAGCTTTCGTCGTCCTTCATTTTATAATTTTTTTTTTCGATTCTCTTCTTTATCTAGCTGGAGAGCAGATTATCATGAAACTTTTATTTTGATCTGTCCGCTGAGGGAAGGCAGGATTGAAATTAATCTTTCAAATGCATATCTGGAGGAGACTCAGTTAAACTTAATCGGTTTTTCTGAGCCGCGGTTATGCACTATATTTCTTTCTCTAAAATAATCTGCTGGAGATTCAGTTGTACCTATGGTGGTACAAACTGATCCGCAGGTTTGTTGAAACTTTATCTTCGTATTTTCAATTAGTCACAATAGCTTGAAGAATAATTTTGGGTAAAACGTGCAACTATGTCAATTGTCTTTGAATACTGGAATCAGGCCAAATTTATGCTTTATATCGTGTCAATAGATATTAACTTTAAATTATTTTTTGTTTTTTTTTATTTTTTTTTATTCAACATTTACTATTTCATAATGCCGTTGTCACACAGCAACGAAGAAGACACACAGCGGAAGATCGCACACAATTGCTGAGAACCACATGTGGGCATTGTTTTCACCGATCCTGCTTTTTCAGTTCCATCATAAGGTTTGTCCTGTTTGTCCGGCATCACTCGATTTATTACCAATAACTGACAGTGCAGTGCCTCAGACACCCCGTTTTTTAGCAGCTGCAAAAGTTCATCAAACCAGATCGCAGTCAAAAAAAGCAATCAACTGGAGCGGGTATACTACTACCTTCGCATGCTCCCAGGGCTGCTGAAGCGTTGACTGAAAATTCGCAGTCTATTGCCAATGAGCCATTACAGACTGGACAACAAAACGCAGAACAAAGTATAATCTGCGACACTTATTTCGACGTTTTATAATCAACACTCTCAATTGAGGCGAACAGTTGAAGAAACTCTCAATTCGCAGCAGGGTCAACTTTCCAGTATATCTGAACGCCTTGCTGCTCCATTACCAATTGGTGAACCAATGTCCCCCTGTCGTTCTGCAGTAGCACCAGCACCACATTCTGGTGCAAATATGTCTACCATAGCCCCTGTCGAGTAGAAGTCGCTCGTGCAATTTCTTGGGTTGGCAGGACCTAATCGTGCGAATAGATTTAATGCTCCTAATTTGTATAAGCAAATGCTGTCCAATTTCGTGGTGGATCTAATGCTATTAATTCCGCTCAATCGCCAGCAGACTCTAATGGGGCTCATACAAATTGTACGCAAGACCGGACAAGGTGAGCCACATTTTGCATAATTGGAAATTAAAATTCACTGGAACCTCAAGTGGGCTTTCAGTGAATAGTTTTATTTACAGAGTGGAAACTCTCACTCATCATGCATTAGGTAGTGATTTTGATCTTCCCTGCCGGTATGCCAGCATTCTTTTTGAAGGTAAAGCGTGATTAAAGTGATTGGTTCTGGCGTTACCACAAATCTGTTGAAAAATTCGTGTGGATAGATCTTTGCGCTGCACTTCGTAGTCAATACAAATATACTCGCACTCGAGAAATGATAAGAGATAGGAAACAAAAACCTACGGAATCATTCGATAGTTTGTGCGAAACAGTTCTAGAATTAACAGATAAGCTAGAAACTACATTGGACCAGAGGTTTTTGGTGGAGATACTACGACCAGAAATTCATACCAGAAATTCAGCATGAACTCTTAAATATAGAGATCAAGTCGGTTTCGCAACTCCGTGACCTAGTACGAAAGCGTGAAAATTTTATGCACGACATTCGAAAACAGTTCAGCCAAGTAGGCCGTCATTGATAAGAAGACATGTTTCTGAAATAACAGTAGATACTGATACGGACGTTGAAGATTCAGATGCTATTTCACTCATCTGCTGGAACTGTCGCAGTGGAGGCCATAGGTATCAGGAATGCTTAGAGGATAAAAAGTATTCTGTTGCGGATGTGGTGCTCCACATACGCATAAACCAAGTTGCCTTTCTTGAAATCCGGGAAAAACCTAGCACGGGCGTGCACTAGAGATCAGTGCACGCAAAAAATTTCGCTCAAAAGCAACCAGCACGGATTAAGAAGAATTGTTGAGAATGCTTCGGATAAAACTATATACTCGGACATGACTTTTAGTGATAGTTCATCAGACACCTCTGATATTGTCACTGATGTAGCTAAAATATATACTTCGTATGTTGAATCTGCAAGGCAGATTAGTGACGAAGAAAAGCGGGAAAACTCTTGGTCATTTTCATTAACATGATCGAAAGCTCGACAGCATTTAATAATTTAATAAAAAGTGAAAAGGAAAAATTTTTGTGCTCGCTTCTAAGCAAATCAGTCGATTTCAGACCGTACGCTGAAGTAGAAATATTAGGCACTAAATTGATAGGTCTAATGGGAACAGGCGCATCCAACAGTTGTGTTGGTGTGAATTCGCAAAACAATTATTAGACTCAAAAATACATTTTAAACCAATTCAATCTTCAGTTCGTACTGCCGATAGAAAACCCTCAAGAGATATTGGAAATATTTATTATTCCATCGTTGTCTAAGAACCTCTATTTGGGAATAGATTTTTGGTTAATGTTTAATTTGCTACCAGCGAATTTTATTAAGCCAAATTGTGATATTTCGGCATTAGATACTTCACTGCTAAGACCGTTGTCAGTTGAACAGCAAAATGGACTTCAGTCAGAGAGCTCTTGGTCATCGCCAGTGATTTTGGTTAGAAAACCGGGTAAAATTTGGTTGTGTTTAGATAGCCTTAAGGTGAATGACGTAACAGTAAAGGATGGTATCCCCTTCCACATATTGATGGGATTTTAAGTCGCCTTCCTAAGGCTGAATACATAACTTCTTTAGGTCTTAAAGATGCATTCTGGCAGATCCCTTTGGATGAAGCATCAAGAGATAAGACATAAGATGCCGTTTGACTTGGATGACTTGTTAATCGTATCCGACTCATTTAATCAGGACGTGGTTGATTTAAAGTCAGAACATTTTAAGACACCTGAGTATAAAGACCTTATTAAGAAAATTCAGGAGAACTCACTCACCACAGGGTAATGCATCAGAAAGGGTCAATCGGTCCATAATAACTGGTATAAAGTCATATAAAAGTTATATATATATTGGTGCCGACCGGTCTATTTGGGATGACAAATTGAGCAGCATTTGTTGTGCGCTTCGATCGGCCACTCACGCAGCAGTGGGATGTCCTCCATACTCTCTTATGTTCGGACAACAAATGGTCACTGATGGCGAAAACTATACTCTTTTGAGGCAACTTAAAATATTGGAGGACCGTTCAATCCAATTTAATCGAGAGGATTCGCTGACGAAACAAAGCTGTAATCACTTCGAAAAATCAGCAGTCTCGGCAATAATACCAATTATGCATTACTCATTTTCTCGCTCCTAGGGCAGTCATATTTTGTGCGTTCCTTTTCCAACCAAATTATGATCTTGATAGGGGGAAAAACTGTAGTGACTCTTGTCGCTTTTTTTCAGTTATTAAATTTTGAAATATTTTCGCACTGCAATAGAATACCGTAAGAATATAGCGGGAGAAATCACCTCATGGCGCTATCATATCATCATTCATTTCGTCGGCGTTGTGTATATTAGGAGATTAGGCTCCTCATTTTTTTTTTTTTTTTGTGAAAAGTTCTAAATTTCTAATCAAAATTCGGAATTTTTTTTTCCAAATATTGGAAAAATACTGTCAAGAAAATTTGGTTCCTAAATGGCTAAATATGCGAAAAGAAAAGTAAAAATGTGCGACAAATTAACCCTTAAAAGAGTTTTGAAAATAATTTTTTTTTCATATCTAAGTGCTCTAAAAGCACAAGTTTATAATTAAAGAATATTAGTGCCATATAAAAGAAAATATGGTCAAAAATCATAATAATCTAAAACTATGTACAGAGCACGTAAAAATAAAAAAAAAGAGAAACTCGGAAGAAAATTTAATTTTTTTTGTTATAATATTAATTTAATAGTTTAAATTATGATTATTAGTTCCTATTGTTAATATTTTTAGTGGATTTGGAAAAAATCGTGGAAATGCGAGAATTAGTAAAATCATATTTTTTTCCTTCCACAAACAATGATTAATTAAATAAAATACAAATTAATTATTGATCAAAAATCGGAAAAAAGTAAAGTTATTAATAATAAAAATATAAACTTTAAACTCTCTTAAATATGTACAGTGACAATTAAAGAGTCAAATGTCAACAACAACAAGTAATTTGACATTTGATCAATCTACTGGTTAACACTCTCTTTATAACAGTAACCTAACCTGCAGCAACACCAGAAAGGCCTTTCTTCGTTGGAGAAGATCTTTAATACAGAGTGAGTTATTTTGTCCTCTTCATCTTTATTTTATTGTTTTTGCGCAAGCGTTTTAATTTATTTGTCGTTAAACTATTATCCGATACCCTACGACGCGTTTAATTGATAGGGTATATGGAAATCATTGAACTTTTGTTTTTTTTTTCGATTTTATTAATGTAATTTAAAGTATAATATTAAAGTCATTTTGAAATTAAAGCACAAGGATCTTGAAATGTTGCTGACTTAAATTATAAGTTTAAATATTTATTTAACATTCAATTTTTTTTTTTATCGCGAATATATTGTATATCTACTTTTTCCATATTATTATAAAAATATAAAGTTTTTTTTTTATGCACACATTTATAACTCAAACATAAAATTATATTATTGAATTTATACCTTCACATTATTATACATTTTCTTGCACATTCTTGTTATTCAGGAATTTGTATGAATTTCATTAAATATTTGCTTTGTATAGTGTCAATAGTCTTTTACAGCCTGATTCCGGTGTTCTTAGTAAAGGGCAGTAGTTGAGTTCTCTTTTTGAACAAGGGGTCACTAGCAAAATATTTACTAATTTTGGAAGAAGTGACCAAGGTAGGTTGGGCAGTATATTATCGCGTAACATCGGCGTTTAACTTTGTTATCTACTAATTCTTTAACGCTTACATCTGCTACTGTGACAAAAATCTATATTTCAGTTTGGACAGTATCATTTTTTCTCTCTTTCTAATAATAATTAAAGTTCGCAAAAAAAAATTATTTTTGTATTATTAAAATTGAAAACCACGTAGTGTCAGTCTATTGAAATGAATGACGGTTAAATCAGCCACCCCAGCTGCCGCCGAGCCGAAAACATTTGCGTACTCCGTCATACGTATTCGCTTTTCCACCTAATGCACTGTTATTGACTACGTGTATATATAATTATTCGGGCATATGTTGTATGTTACAATAATATATATATTAATAATAATTAAATATTTTAAGAAAAATAAATAATAAATGGTGCCCAACGTGGGGCCAAAATCATGCATCCATAAAAAAAAAAAATTCCAGCTTTCAGAATTTGGCTTTTCGTTAGGCATAAATTGATTATTGAAACAAGATGGCCCTCCTCCAAAATCGGCTCTAAATCGATTTCCTTTTCTCAAATTTCTTTAGACTTGTTCTTGTTCAAGACTTTGTTAGTTACTGGAGAATTTATTTACCTCTCTAAGGGCAATAAATCCGTTTTAACACTTTTAAGGACAAGTATGGGTTCTATAGTACTATTTAGGAACGTCTGTCATCAGGAGATTTCATTTAACTCAGATTGGTTATGAATCCGATGAAACGATTTCTATTTAGTCATTTCATATCAGTATCTTGGAGACTGTTCATGTCTTATCCTTGACTATTCAGCCAGATACTGAATATTTTCTAACTTATCGTAGTATTTTAAGTGATTTGGGAGTCCTTTTACAGAGGTATGACGACCTTTCGTTTTAGGTAATACGATTTTTTTTAAAGCTTTCGTCGTCCTTCATTTTATAATTTTTTTTTTCGATTCTCTTCTTTATCTAGCTGGAGAGCAGATTATCATGAAACTTTTATTTTGATCTGTCCGCTGAGGGAAGGCAGGATTGAAATTAATCTTTCAAATGCATATCTGGAGGAGACTCAGTTAAACTTAATCGGTTTTTCTGAGCCGCGGTTATGCACTATATTTCTTTCTCTAAAATAATCTGCTGGAGATTCAGTTGTACCTATGGTGGTACAAACTGATCCGCAGGTTTGTTGAAACTTTATCTTCGTATTTTCAATTAGTCACAATAGCTTGAAGAATAATTTTGGGTAAAACGTGCAACTATGTCAATTGTCTTTGAATACTGGAATCAGGCCAAATTTATGCTTTATATCGTGTCAATAGATATTAACTTTAAATTATTTTTTGTTTTTTTATATTTTTTTTTATTCAACATTTACTATTTCATAATGCCGTTGTCACACAGCAACGAAGAAGACACACAGCGGAAGATCGCACACAATTGCTGAGAACCACATGTGGGCATTGTTTTCACCGATCCTGCTTTTTCAGTTCCATCATAAGGTTTGTCCTGTTTGTCCGGCATCACTCGATTTATTACCAATAACTGACAGTGCAGTGCCTCAGACACCCCGTTTTTTAGCAGCTGCAAAAGTTCATCAAACCAGATCGCAGTCAAAAAAAGCAATCAACTGGAGCGGGTATACTACTACCTTCGCATGCTCCCAGGGCTGCTGAAGCGTTGACTGAAAATTCGCAGTCTATTGCCAATGAGCCATTACAGACTGGACAACAAAACGCAGAACAAAGTATAATCTGCGACACTTATTTCGACGTTTTATAATCAACACTCTCAATTGAGGCGAACAGTTGAAGAAACTCTCAATTCGCAGCAGGGTCAACTTTCCAGTATATCTGAACGCCTTGCTGCTCCATTACCAATTGGTGAACCAATGTCCCCCTGTCGTTCTGCAGTAGCACCAGCACCACATTCTGGTGCAAATATGTCTACCATAGCCCCTGTCGAGTAGAAGTCGCTCGTGCAATTTCTTGGGTTGGCAGGACCTAATCGTGCGAATAGATTTAATGCTCCTAATTTGTATAAGCAAATGCTGTCCAATTTCGTGGTGGATCTAATGCTATTAATTCCGCTCAATCGCCAGCAGACTCTAATGGGGCTCATACAAATTGTACGCAAGACCGGACAAGGTGAGCCACATTTTGCATAATTGGAAATTAAAATTCACTGGAACCTCAAGTGGGCTTTCAGTGAATAGTTTTATTTACAGAGTGGAAACTCTCACTCATCATGCATTAGGTAGTGATTTTGATCTTCCCTGCCGGTATGCCAGCATTCTTTTTGAAGGTAAAGCGTGATTAAAGTGATTGGTTCTGGCGTTACCACAAATCTGTTGAAAAATTCGTGTGGATAGATCTTTGCGCTGCACTTCGTAGTCAATACAAATATACTCGCACTCGAGAAATGATAAGAGATAGGAAACAAAAACCTACGGAATCATTCGATAGTTTGTGCGAAACAGTTCTAGAATTAACAGATAAGCTAGAAACTACATTGGACCAGAGGTTTTTGGTGGAGATACTACGACCAGAAATTCATACCAGAAATTCAGCATGAACTCTTAAATATAGAGATCAAGTCGGTTTCGCAACTCCGTGACCTAGTACGAAAGCGTGAAAATTTTATGCACGACATTCGAAAACAGTTCAGCCAAGTAGGCCGTCATTGATAAGAAGACATGTTTCTGAAATAACAGTAGATACTGATACGGACGTTGAAGATTCAGATGCTATTTCACTCATCTGCTGGAACTGTCGCAGTGGAGGCCATAGGTATCAGGAATGCTTAGAGGATAAAAAGTATTCTGTTGCGGATGTGGTGCTCCACATACGCATAAACCAAGTTGCCTTTCTTGAAATCCGGGAAAAACCTAGCACGGGCGTGCACTAGAGATCAGTGCACGCAAAAAATTTCGCTCAAAAGCAACCAGCACGGATTAAGAAGAATTGTTGAGAATGCTTCGGATAAAACTATATACTCGGACATGACTTTTAGTGATAGTTCATCAGACACCTCTGATATTGTCACTGATGTAGCTAAAATATATACTTCGTATGTTGAATCTGCAAGGCAGATTAGTGACGAAGAAAAGCGGGAAAACTCTTGGTCATTTTCATTAACATGATCGAAAGCTCGACAGCATTTAATAATTTAATAAAAAGTGAAAAGGAAAAATTTTTGTGCTCGCTTCTAAGCAAATCAGTCGATTTCAGACCGTACGCTGAAGTAGAAATATTAGGCACTAAATTGATAGGTCTAATGGGAACAGGCGCATCCAACAGTTGTGTTGGTGTGAATTCGCAAAACAATTATTAGACTCAAAAATACATTTTAAACCAATTCAATCTTCAGTTCGTACTGCCGATAGAAAACCCTCAAGAGATATTGGAAATATTTATTATTCCATCGTTGTCTAAGAACCTCTATTTGGGAATAGATTTTTGGTTAATGTTTAATTTGCTACCAGCGAATTTTATTAAGCCAAATTGTGATATTTCGGCATTAGATACTTCACTGCTAAGACCGTTGTCAGTTGAACAGCAAAATGGACTTCAGTCAGAGAGCTCTTGGTCATCGCCAGTAATTTTGGTTAGAAAACCGGGTAAAATTTGGTTGTGTTTAGATAGCCTAAAGGTGAATGACGTAACAGTAAAGGATGGTATCCCCTTCCACATATTGATGGGATTTTAAGTCGCCTTCCTAAGGCTGAATACATAACTTCTTTAGGTCTTAAAGATGCATTCTGGCAGATCCCTTTGGATGAAGCATCAAGAGATAAGACATAAGATGCCGTTTGACTTGGATGACTTGTTAATCGTATCCGACTCATTTAATCGTCATTTAGATATTTTACGAGAGGTCGCAGAACAAATTAAGCAGGCTAGCTTAACAATTAATGTTGAGAAGAGCAATTTCTGCTTGTGTGAAGGAGGTACGTTATCTTGGGCACATTGTCGGAAACGGCACTATCAGCACTGACCCCGACAATATATCT
>JAWNNQ010000982.1:0-21724 GCA_035044765.1 Leucophenga montana
TCGGAAATTAGTTCTAATCCGACATCAGAAGTGGCATCTGTTCCACCACCTACATTCTCTGAAAGCAGTGGCGCGTAATTCTCGAGATGCAAAACCGAAATTTTATTGAACTCGCAAAAGTAATGCAGATATCGACGAATGTGCACCAACCAAACAAAGTCAAGGTCAAGGGCGTGGATGCGTCTCAATGGTGTCTAACTGCTGATATCATACTGTCAGAGCAGCCTTTGGAAGGAAGGAAGCCACATCATGGTGTTGAGCAATTCGTTGGAGAGTAGTGCTTCGCAGTGGCTAACCCAAATATCCTATCCCGGCATCAAGTGGAAGCAGTTCAAGTAGTTGTTCATTCAGCGGTACGAGAACGAAGAGACACCGGCGGCCATGTTTTTAAGTTTGTTGAACAGCCGTCCGAGTCAGGTTTTTAATGTTATGCTGTCGCCAGATAGGATCGCAGTTATAAATCGGTTAATATTTGTTCCGTGTCTGAGGAGACAAACGTCTTGGTCGACCTTGACACTGAATTGATTGGAAATGACAAAGACGAACTAATTAAATTACTTCAAAAATATTCTACATATTTCATTAAAGGGATTCCTCGTTCACGAGTTATTACGAGTTAGTTCACCATAGAAAGACGGTGCAACGGCGGCCGTATAGACTCAGTCCTGATGAGAGAGAGACAGTTCGAGCTAGATTGAGGGAATTAATGGAGTGCAATATTATCCGGCCAAGTTGCTCTCCTTTTGCTAGTCCTATGCTTCTTGTAAAGAAGAAAAATGGTTCTGACCGTCTCTGTGTTGATTATAGAGCATTAAATGCGAACACAGTTTCAGACAAGTATCCGTGCCTCGACATGGCAAGTGTTTTTCATCAAATACCAATTCATCCATATTCCATCGAAAACACTGCTTTCTTAACGCCTGACGGCCAATACGAATACTTGACGATGCCCTTAAAAATGCACCATCTGTTTTTCAGCGAGCAATTAATAAGGCACTGGTAGATCTTGCTCACCCATATGTAATTGTTTACATTGATGATGTTATGATAGCAAAGGAGCTGGGTTTTGAAAGGTTAGAAATTGTTCTTAACGTTCTTACTGAAGCCGGATTTTCTTTTAATGTAACAAAATGCAGTTTTCTGAAGAACGCTGTTCAGTATCTGGGTTACGAGGTACTAGCGGGAGAAATACGACCAAACTCAGGCAAAATTCTTGCTTCAAGCTCCTTGCCTCCACCACAATCCGTTTCAGGAGTAAGACAGTTTATTGGTAATAAAGAGTTAAGCCTGCCTAAGAGTCCAGATGGGACTGAGAATGAGCCGTCTAAGTAAGACGATGTGGTATCCGTCTAGGCGAGACGATGAGTTATCCGTCAGATATGACGATGTGGTATCCGTCTAGGTGAGACGATGAGTTATCCGTCAGACATGACGATGTGGTATCCGTCTAGGTGAGACGATGAGTTCAGTTGGAGCGATGCAATAGCCGCAAACTTTTGCGAAGGCCCTAGAGTGTGGCAATGTGGGTAAACAGGCGGAAGACCAGTGAGTTTTGTAAAAAAAAAAATAAAAAAAAAAATTTATTTGAAATGAATTAACATGAGAATATGCGAATGTAATGTGAAATTTTGTTAATTAGAAACTAACCAAAGTTGTATTGGAAATGTAGTTAAAGACAATGTTGAAGAGAGAGAGGGAGATGTTTTATGTAATACGAATGTAATAGAAAACGAATAATTTACATTAGAAATAAATTCTGTACAAGTTAATTTATTCGTCGTGATATCTTAACGAGTACACGAGGACGTGTAAACGTGAGGATGGCTGTGTCGTGGCGCTGTGAAATTATTAGCAGCCTACTCTTTTGTTGGCCTACTCTTTTTGCTTCGTCATGACGTCTTGTCAGTTATTGCAGTGTTGGTAAAAGAGTGTTGTGTATATAGACGCTCAAAAAGGTCCGAACGAGATGGACCAGCTGCTGCTGAACGTAGTCCCTAGTGTTGCTGAGTGTGAGTAGGATGGCAATGGGTGCCCTCACAATATGCGTGGTCATTATGTTTGACAATTAGAATTAACAAGTTTGACCGCAGGAGAGACAGCCCCGATTTTCTCTCGGGAATTCGTTACACGCGCACAGCTCTTGAATAAAACTTACAAAAGTAAAACTCATAAAAATAATAATGGAAAAAAACTCGGAAATTAGTGCTATCTAGTGCTATTCGAGATAATCAAGATACATATACATTACGGTATCTCTCCTTTAATGCATTACAAACTTTCAGACGAACTGGTAAAGTCCTTTTCAAAATCTGTGTGAAGGGTATAACAGACTGAAACAATTTTACAGAGTTCCTAATATTTACAAAAACATTATGTACAAGATCTGTTCTAAAAATCATAGAACATGTAGCTCCATATATTAAATGTTGGCAGTGTTAGAAATGTACATTTTTCTTTTTAGAAAGCAGCTAAGTTCATAATAATCGTTTAAGAGGTTACAAAATGACACACGTTTTAGTAACAGCAGTTTTTGTAGTTATGTCGTAAAAATATTATGGAACAAAGAGAAAATATTAATTTTTGTTTTAAACTCGGTAAAAAAATTTCTGCCGAGACTTGCGAATTGTTAAAAAAAGCTTATGTTGATGATTGTATGAGTCGTACTCAATTACGTGGTTTACTCGATTTAAAAACTGTAGTGATGATTTAGATGGTGATCCAACCCCTGGACGACCTGATGCATCTAACCGTTTTGAGTTAGTGGAAAAAGTAAGTGAATTAATCGCTATCGATGCACATTTCACTGTGGAAATTCTGACAGAAGAATTGAATTCATTTTTCTGTACAATGTGCAAAATATTAACTGAAGATTTGGGTAAAAAAAGGTGTGTGCACGTTTTGTTCCACATCAGTTAAAGGATGATCAAAAAATCTCTCGTGTAGAGCATTGCAAAGACATCATTTCAACAGCTGATATGATTCAGATTTTATTGATTCGATCATAGCTGGAGATGAAACAAGGGATTTTTAAATATGATCGTGAAACTAGGCGATAATCTGCAGAATGGAAGTCAAAAGAGGAGCCAAAACTTAAAAATTGAGTTTTCAGAAGTCAAGAATCGAGACAACGCTGATAACTTTCTATGATTCCAAGGCTATTGTTCACAAGAAATTTGTTCCAGAAGGTCAAACTGTCAATGGAGAGTATTAATTACAAGTTTTACATCGTTTGTGGTCGAGAGTTCTACGTGTTAGTCCCGAATTTTATTGCATGATAATGCATCACCTCACAAGATCAAAAAAGTCAATGAATTTTTGATGAAAAAACAGATTTGTCTCATCAACCACCCTCCGTATTCGCCCGATCTATCACCGTGCGATCATTTTCTCCTACCAAAAACGAAAACTGCAATGAAAGGAGATTTTTACGATGACATTCCAGCCATACAATCAGCCGTGACACAGGTGCTAAAGAACATCCCAAAAATTGGTTGAGCGTTCCAAACGTTGTATTGAGTTAAATGGATCGTATTTTGAATAAATATTAGATTTGAAACATAATACCATGCTTGTTTTATTTTATAACTAAAAAGTTCGGCTATTTTTAGATTAGACTGTGTAAGTGAAGAGTAGAAAAATCTGTAGTCACAGAGGCTTAAATGCTATCAAAAAGCAGCTTTGAAAATAAATCAATGTGGATAAGAATCTACAGGTACTTCACACTTGTAACGAATGCATACATACACAGTCACACCACACAAACACATACACATTTGTAGGCCTAATACGTGTATGCTTTGCACTTTTGTATCTGACATATGTTTTGTGATAACGAGATTTTGAAAAAGTTTACCGTATGTGGCCAAACGTTAGGCATCAGAAACGGAAATCTGCCAGTGATTTCCTTGCCACTGGTCAGCAGATTGTCTTCGTATTCGTCATCCAAATTGCGGGCGGTGAGTGCGTACAGCAGCTGGAAGTTAGCGACGACCATGCAGAAAGCAATAATTTTCCAAATTAGTCTCATGGCTGAAGACATCAGCCGAATTGGGATTTACAAATTTTTTTCAATTCACTTTTAAATATTTTACAGTAATTGTTTAAACAATTTATATCAAAAAACTTTGACAATTTAGTGCTGTAGTCGATTTTTCTCGTCTGCCGATTATTTTCAGTTTGACGGCGTTATCAGCTAATCGAAGGTACACAGCTGATGTTAGAAGGGCTGGCACGTCGTATTCACATTTCCTCTTTCTATATGAAAATGGTCTGTTAGGTAAAGTTTTATTTAATTTGAAATAAATGGATATGCTTCTAAAATAGCTGTCTGAATTCCAAAAACATGCATAGGCGCAAAGAGAACAAACCAAAATGTAAGCTTAAGTGTGTGCTCGGACATACATATGTATATACATACATATGTGAGTATTGCTGTATTATATACATATGTACATATGTCCGTAATTATTTTCTGTAAACCAGAAAAGAATTACGTATATACAATTTGTGTATATACAAAATGTTATACATTTTATAAAATAAAATTTCATTTTACAAAATGTCTACTGAAATCAATAATATTAAGAGAGCAGCTGACAGACATAATTTACGTTTAAGGCACTAACCATACAATAATAAAAATAAACAAAGAGGCATTAGAACACAATTTATTCTAGATAGAACTCGGAGTGAGTTATAGAGCGAGTACAAAATGAAATTTTTGTGACATAAAAAGACAAGTTGGCCGAATTTAGTGATATGAAGCAAGTAGGGAGAATCACTTTCACGAAAAAGAATTGTATGAAGAAATGCAGCAGAGAGCATAGGTCGGGGTGATAAAAGGGTTGCAAGATCAATTAATTTTAACCAGTCATGCTAGGTGGAAGATATGTATATATCGGCATCCCGAGAGTCCTAAGAGCAAAGAGAAGAAACTGTATTGTAAAACGTCAGAATATGAGAAGCATAAATTTAACTTCGTGTTCATACAATAGTCTAAGGGCATGATTAATAGCCAAGTCATTAATATAAATTTTCAACAATATTGGACCTAGGCCTGGAGTGTAACAAAACCATGTTTGAAAAGAAGAACTTTTCCAAATCAAACAAAATTATCGCTAAATAACTCAGTATTATGCCTCGTTTACATACACGCAACATTTAAGCAACTAGCAACTTGTAGTTGCGAGTCAAACGCAACTTCGATCAGGTGATTTGTCGAACATGTCAAAATTTTTCTTTGAACAGTTGTAAAAGAATTAAATTTGTGCTAAATAAAATGGAAGAAATTATTGATTATGTAATGCGTATTCTTGGAGAACAAAATAAAGCTATGGAAATGCTCGAGTGCATAGCCGATGATGAGCGTCCAGTGGCTCAATGCCAGCATGCCAGAAACATGTATATAGCGACTTGGGAAGAAATTTTACCATTGGCAAATCCAAGGACTGTTTGGACAATTGTAAGTAAAATTCGGCTTGTCTATTAATTTGTTATAACTTATAAAATTTATCTGTTGCATAGGAACGCAACGGATGCTTTTGGGAAAAAGATATGGCCACAGCTGGTGATGCTTTGTTTAAAGAGAATTTTAAAATGGAGAAGCCGTTATTTCAACTGCTTGTGGGAAAATTTAAGTTCTTATCTCGAAAAGACACAAATTTTCGCCAATGTATTCCACTGGAGAAGCGCATAGCAATAGCCTTGTACATGTTGGGCTCCTCCGTGGTGTACCTCAGTATTAGCCATTTGCGCTTTACTATTTTATTTCCTTATTTTAATATTTAACTTTATCAATAAATATATATAACTTTACATTTTTTTTTATATTTTAACATATTGCATTTTTGTTTTTTTTCATACTATTTTTACAGTCTTAATAACTTTATTTTTTGTTTGCCATATTTTTCATAATATCCATAATTTGGTTTTGGAACTCAGTTTTGCGAGCCGCCGTATCTTTTAAAATTTCGTTGCGTTGAACGGAGGCTTCAGTCATAGTTTTGAACGTACTCGCTTGTTTTTTTATTAATGCGATTAGCTTCATCCAAGTGGCTCATCAATATAGTGTTTTTATCTATTTTCCTTTGTTTTTTGCTACTGGCAGCAACCTCTCTTCATCACTGGTGTCCACCAAGTTAACGTTCGATGAGGCGCTATTGAGGTTACCTTTTTCGTCAGTAGAATAGAATCAATAGAAATATATCGTATTTAATATCTTCAAACAAATAGTCATTTTAAACCCATACTCCTCAATTTTGAGCGCCATTTCCGCATATATGTGAATATTTTTCCGCTGCTCACGTAATTCATCAATTTTTTTTTTTGCCAAATGTCAATTAATATTCTTTCCATATGCTTTGGCCAAAACTTCCGTTTATTTTCACGCTTCACTGACAATAATTAAATAAAATTATCAATTTATAACAATAATTCTAATTGTACTTACTTTTGCTTTAATATTCAAACAGTTGATAATCGACGAAATTTCAGTGCTGTAAATCACTTTTTGCTACAATTCTAGAATTTTTAATCAAAAACACAGAGTTCCATTCAGAAATTGTTTCGGAACATTTATTTTTATAGTTGCACGCTACTTCTACTCGAAATTCAAATGGAACTAACATATTTTACTAAGAAATGTTGCGTTTTGTTGCCGGCAACTACTACTTGTTGCAAGTTGCGCAATTGTTGCGTGTATGTAAACGAGGCATTAAGGATGTGTGGTTCAAGTCAAGTTTTAGTATAGATAATGATGTCTGGAATAGAAGAAAAATTATTAAGATAAACATTACTTAAACTTAGTTTTTTGGCACAGAAGGTTAAACATAGAACAATTCAAGAGCATTCTGCATGGGGAAACATTTATATTTATAGATATAGTCTTGCACAACAAAATTAACAGGACATATATTGGGTGAAAGAATGGTGTCGAAAATAAACACAGGAACAATTAGCTTAAGAGTATATAGAACATGTTCTTGTTATTGGAACATTTAAGACAAGAATTTATGTAACATTTTGTAGAATAAAAATCTTCTTGACGAAGTAAAAACCAAGTAACGAAAGCCTACCTGAAACTTACAAAATTTCTGATATCTGTTTTGTGACGAAAGATTTGTATTTTTCGTTTGTATTATTGGTATTTATTGTAAAATGTCACTGAGCGTTCGTCATATTGCAATGTAGTTCTAGATTTTTCAGAAGAAGCTTTTATATAATTAAAAAAAAACGAATTTAATATCCTAGAAGAAAAACTGTATTATGGTATAAATGAACACCCCCTATACACGGACCGGGGTGATCCGATATTATATGTTCTGAATGTAATATTTTCTGAATGTACGTTTCAAGACCTTTTTAAAGGTACACAGCACGTTTCAATCGGACTTACCAGTAAAAAGTTCGATATTGCGCGTATAATATAATGCTCGTGCTGCAGCCCCACTGAGATGGGCTTTCGTCACTTGCGTATATTACCGTCCACAGTGATATTACCTTCAGTCGTTTCAGAAGAAAAACGAGAGATTTGAATAGGCAATACCGGTCGGACTATTTGCTTTGGCAGTAGTTTGATTTTGTGTAGAAGATGGGTCAGCAGAAAGGCTAGTCACAGCTTCTAGAACATAATCGGTTGCCCAGGAACTATTATGTAGCACGACGGTCTTTAACTACTACCAGAGGGTTGGTGATAGGATTGCTTTACGCTTCGAGCTTGGTATCAGGCGTTGTTTTGTTAGTTTCAATTTCCATTACCACCAAGGTTGACTTCTCAGATACTAAAGATGTTGCGGCAGAAACAGTAGAATCTTCTTGGATTTCATTATCAATTATCAAAAATACACGTGCAGTAATTGGAACAATCGGAGTTACAGGTTCAGGTTTTACAGAAGAATTTAAACATTTAAAACCAGTGAATGATTGAATGACTTTTTATATTGCTGAAATTTATCATTCATGATTTTAAAACAACGCTTAAGTTAAGTAAAATCAGAGCACAAGAGAGTAATTTCACAAAACTCCAGAAAGGAAAAAAAAACAAAAAGAAAACTACGAGTATCTTAGTATGTTTGTCTATTTAGCTAGATATCGTAAACAAACAAACAAACGCGAAAAACAAAACCGTCGACATTATCGTCCATCATTCCAAATCCATCAAAATTAGCGCAATCATTGTATGTTGGGTTTTATGGGCCGGTGGAATCATTGATCCTTACTTATTTTAAAATAACAAGAGACGAGAGCTGTAAAGCCACGATTAGCGATTATTTTGTGCCCCAATTGGATGGGATGTTTATTCAAGACATTTCTTTCACACTTTTTACTTCATAGTCCTTCCCTCTTATAGTTTTTTAGCAAATCAATTTTTTAACGCTAGAAAATTGTAGCTTGTAACGTCAAAATCGCAAAATGTACTTTTCAAAATTTATTTTGAACCATATTTTTTTAAGTAGGGATTGTACATCATCAGCACAAAAATATTAAGCAGGTTGGGCACAGCCCTTCCCGCTAAAATCCTGTATCAACAAACTTTAGATTTTCTAAAGGATTCAAACAAACAAACTATTTGATTAGGTCGTCAAAAATTTGAAAAATTCATTTTGAGCGGGTGGACCGATTTTCCTGATTTTGGTTCGTTGGACACAGGGTATATTAAATATAAATATACGTGTATACTAAAACATGATCAGGCGCCATCAAGACGCGAACAAAGCTTGTCTGCATTGTCTTTCTCTAATAAGCATAAAATAAATGATTTACTTCTAGAGTGTTTGCAGTTGCTTCAGTCATACAAATCCAGTGTGTTAGTATTGTGATCGAAGCAGACATCAACACAGGAACGAAGTCATGACGAACAGGCGAAAGAGTCGCATAAAGTTCCAATGTATGTACATATTAATCTTGTCCGTTAATATGCACGCAGCATTAACTCTGTAATGAGCACGATGCGGTGTACGTAACGCTGTGCAACGTGTATAACGGTCTACTCACGTACTCAAATTATTTTACAATGTTATACAAAATTTTTCTGAAATAAAACATGAAAAGTAGCCAATTCTATATTCTTTAACTGTCCGCATTAACAGCAAAAATGTTATCTAACATTAAATAGCAGCATTGACAGAAGACAGCTATATGCTATTTAATATAAAATTAATAACAGAAAAAAAAAATTAAAAAGCAGTAAAACAAAATTAAATTGTTATTTTTCTTAAATCGAAATAGGAGTTATTATTGTTACAAAACAATTTCTGTTTTTCTCATCATTAGTATCGCATCGTGAGGAGTTGTAAACATAGTTTTGTCGATGTTTAAACTGTTGATCGAAGTTAACGTTTTTTTCTTGTTTAAATTGTTTTTTTATTTATGGTTGAATGTATTTGGAGGTCTACTGCAAATACCTCTAAACACAACTATTAACAAAAGGAACCCAAAGTAGAATAAAAAATATTTATGACTCGATTACTTTATATACGTATATAATTCACACTAATAACTAACTGGAACATTTGTCTTAAAGTCGCACAACTGCCCACTAATGGTAGGCGTATAGCCATCGACACACTACATGGTCATCCAAACTTTATTTTCAGCGTGGATTGCTTTGCATTAACTTAAATTTGAAATCTGTTGCAAAACGGGACTCCAAATACCACAAACACAAATAACTGAACTCTTGATGTTTCTTTTTTCTTTTTTTGATTCGCTAATAAAAGAAACACTAAGAACGCTTGTTAATGCGACGAGCGCCAATGAAAAAGTGACCATGCCAAGAGAAGCTTTTGACAGTAATTGAAACAAGAGATGGGCTTGGGATAAAAAATTTGTCCTGATCCCGCCCGTCCCGAAAAAAATGCCTCTCCCTCTTTAAGTAAATCAATATTGTATGTTTATAACAAGTAGTAACAAGTAGGAGTATTAGCACTAAGTCAATTGTCAATATATTTAATTAATTGTTAATCTAAACATAGTTAAACTATTAGAATCCAAGTTTAATTAAAGTTTTTCGAAATATCAGACACTGGTTTGGGTTTGGTGGGGTTTAGTACTACACTTCTGTCTTTTGGAATATACTTTTGTCTTTTTGAATTATTTTATTTTCAACTTCATTCTTGAAGTTCTCTGCAGTCACCATTATCGCTGAATTATGTTGAAAAAATGCATGAGGTGTATTTACAGTGCAAAAAGTACTATGTTTTAGAACAAAAAATTAAAATACCGAAATGCAAATATATAGTGCTATTTTGCTTATACTCGTATATAGGCACAATATTATTATTTGTTACTGTGTGTGTGTGTGTGTGCACATGCACATTTAATTGAAATACATATTTAAATAATATTATATTTTTGAATACCGAGAGCAATTTCGGATCCCGAGGGAAAATCGGGACCTGCGGGAATTTTGGAATAGTCAAAAATTCTCGCGAAAAAGTATCTCGATCCCGCCCGGTCCCGAAGAAATTGTCGGGTTCCGCGGAATCACTAGGGATTCTCGTCCCCTGCGCATCACTACTTGATACATTTCGACCATTCACAGCATAGCGGATATTCACGTAGTCCAAAATTTCCCACTCTCCCCTACATTAAAATAAAAGCTTAAAATTGTTTTTACTAGTTTATTCGAATTAAATTAATTTGCCTTATATTTATTTCATTGTGCACTATATGCTACTATCCGCAAAGTCAAGAAACTATATCGTAGCTTACCAATAAGAAGAATAAAAAGAATAAGAAGAATATGGAGTACAGAACACAAATAACAATTCAAATAAAAGCATACATACATAGTAGCTAACTATACTACAATCTACTATCAAAATCTTTCTATCTTTCGTATCTTAACTGCTTGGCAGGTATGCAGTTGCCAGCGCATTCGCTCGCGGGTGTACGTATGTCGAGCTTTGAATATAAGTCGAAGGGCGTCTGCGCAAGGAAGATGCATTGATTTTTACTATTATCAACAATATTTGTTTCGGATGTTTGGAGGAAAAAACTTTAATTCTACGCCGTCGACATGAATGGAGAAAATCGTAGTGGCGAGTGATAAATCTGAGCTGTGTAGAAATAAAATATTCTATGAACAAATATTTATTCTTACCGTAAAAATGGAGACGACCAAAAGTAAGAATGCTATATACATATGTACGAGTATGTACATATGTACGAGTATGTACATACGAGTATATTGTTATAAATTGTTATATATGTACATACATATATTTGAATATGTATGAAAATGTTACACATGAAAAACAAAGTGAAAACGGATGTGAATTGATGGTGAATAAATTTGTTTACATTCGTAACACAAATATTTTTTTTTGTAATGAATGTTTGAGCTATGTATGTACAATGTACATGATATTTCTTATGTAAATTCGTACTCTTATTTTTATGCATTTCTATTCGTATTTCAGCGGACGTTCCTTTTGTAAGCAGTCGCCTTTCAAATCAAACAAGATCGAAGATGCCGGCGCCCTTCTGGGCTTTTGGTGGTGGATTCAATTCGACTACCGCGCCGCAGCAATTCTCCCACATGTCGAAGTCCATAAATCCGAACAAGGCCGTTTTCACCATTGACGCCAATTCTGGTCACATTTTTATCGTGAACAATAAGGCGTGCCAACTTCTGGGGTATTCATCACACGAACTACGGAATAAACCGTTCTTCGAACTACTAAATACCAAATCAGACAGGCACATCAATGCACTCGCAGAGATGCAAATCGATAGCGACGAGGGCACCGTCTCCATTCTTAGCGGCAAAGTCGTGGAAATGAAAAGTAAACAGAACGGAAAAGTTGTTGTTTCTCTGTGGATTCGACCGATAGATAACGAGGGTCGTTGTATAGCTGTAGCGGAACCAGTGGAACGGCTTGTTTGTCAGATACACGTAGATCGCTTTGGAATAGTTACATGGGCCGATGCAGAAACGGCCACGATTTTTCAATACGAGTCGCAGGAAGAAATTGTTGGTGTAAACATTCGGTCATTGATTCCGTCTATTAAACTTCCTGAAACGGATTGTGTCGTGGTACCAAAAGGGGTACGTAAACAGCGAGCTACAGGTCGCACAACGGAGAACGTCAAGTTTCCTTTGTGTCTGCTTTTTGCTGCACATGAATGCTCTGGCACTGGCGCATTTTCGAGTGCGACTACTAACACAAGTTTCGACATAACCGTCTGGGTGTTTCAGAATCTCAGCGGACTAATAGTAGTCGACGATAGCGGTAACATACAGACTTGCAATCAACCATTTTCACTTCTTATGTTTGGATATACTCAAGAGCGTATTTTAAAGATGCACATTTCGTCATTGATTCCGAACTTTGGAAAAGATCCGTACGAAACCCGAAGTTGCAACATTTCAAACTCGTCTCTTACCAGCAACGAATGGGAAGCGGATTCAGATCCAGTACTGCTTGACATTGAAATATCAATCCCACCACATAAGCGTTTACCAAACGTCAAGGAGGCGACCGACGACTATAATACCGAAGATAATGATAACACGGTACAATCGCATATAGTAGGCTCTGGTGCCAAAGAAAAAGATCCCAATGCCAAAGTTTTGAATTTTGATTCGTCCTTCGCTGATGGTAATAACATTAAAAAAGAATGTGAAACCGTTGTAGATGAAGCCCAAACGCCAGTCAACGTGGTTACCAATGAGTTTCCACCCAAAGCGTCAGCGAAACCTATTTCGTCAATTTCAATTGAGTCTACACCAAGCAGTGCGTCATCCAAACTGGTGAGCTGTGTCGGAAATTTTATTGGCGAAGCCATTCACGCCGATGGAAATATCATAGATATCATGTATTCCGTGTCCATACAGAATCTACCCTGCTCACGCCGGGTGCATTGTATATGGATTTGTCGTGACCCAAGCACCGTATTCGATAACGAGAAAAACGCTAACCTTACTATGACTTTTAACAGTTTTACTAGCACCGTGGAACACTCACTTGGTCAGGTGATCAAGTCGACGGCAGCACAAAATTCAAGCCGCCCAAATTCACTTTCCCTGGTATCTAAATACGACGATGAACTTCTGACTGGAGAGTTTGGCAAATGCTATACAACGTTAAAACAGATTGGAAAAGGTGCGTACGGATATGTTAAGATGGGATTTCGTAATTCCGATCGTCTGCTAGTGATCACAAAATTTATACTTAAGGAGAAACTCTGTTCGCAGTTTATGGTAAAATCGGGCGATTGCAAAGAAATTCCCATAGAGATTCACCTGCTACAAAATTTGAATCATCCGAACATAGTCTCAGTGTTAGATGTTTTCGAAAACGATATGTTTTATCAGTTAGTTATGGAAAAGCATGGTTCTGGAATGGATCTCTTCGAATTCATAGAGCGGCGTCCACTCATCGATGAAAAACTGGGCAGCTTCATTTTTCGCCAAATCGCTGATGCGGTGAATTATCTGCAGAGTCAGAGCATATTGCATCGCGACATCAAAGATGAGAATATAATTATCGATCATCATTTTCACATCAAGTTGATTGATTTTGGATCAGCGACCTTCATGGAGGAGGGAAAATTATTTTCAACGTTTTATGGCACCACAGAATATTGTAGTCCGGAGGTGCTTGCTGGCAATAAGTACGCCGGGCCTGAGTTGGAAATGTGGTCACTCGGTGTAACACTCTATGTACTTATGTTCTTTGAAAATCCTTTTATAGATGTTGAAGAGACATTGAAGACAGAATTGCAGATTCCAAGTAAAGTGTCTGATCAGCTGTCATTTCTATTGAACGTCATGTTACATAAGGATCCAACACAAAGGTTTACCATGAAACAGCTAATAACCGATTCTTGGGTAACACAAGAAGTAAATTCATCACTATACAACTTCTCGTGGATTGTGCCATGCAAATCACATGAAGCTAATCCGGAAACTCACTTTTCTGGCCAGCTGTACTCCAGTGCATCGGTATTATCGACCATATCGCCGCAAGAAAGCTTATCGCTTGTTGACGAATGCTCCATTGGCTACAGTGAAGATGGCGTCTGCCATATCAACAAATCCACAGCGGACCTGTTACAAGTCGCTGGTATGTTTTGTAGTAAATATTTGTCATCTCAAATTCATAATTTCATATACATACGTAATTCCAGAAAACAGAGTAACAACCAATCAAGATGAGACCACAAGCTCAAAGACAATTATGGAAGATATTGAATTGAATTTAGGAGATGGCGGTGAACAACTACAATGCGAACAGTGCAATGGACGCGAGAACTGTAGCGCCTTGGCATCTTATTTGAATCTATCCAAAATGAATGTATCTGACATGTCACTTGATACGAACAAGCGAAGTACTTCCGCCATAGGCGAAATGCTTCGACGGGAGTGCAGTAACGGCGGTCTAATGCATGCAATGCTTGACAATTGTCATTTGCAGGTGAAAGATGTTGCTTTAAGTAAACTTTCTAGTTCAAAGTCGGAAAATAACATTTTCAAAGATAAATGCGAAAATATTTCAAGCATTACCATGTGCAATGTCGTTAGTCTCCACGATGTTAACATAAAAGAACCGAGTCTCAATTACAAATTGGATCGCGATTTTTCAAATTTGAATATAAGTAATGAAACCTTTGACATGCATCTAAATGACCTTTCATCATTATCAACCAAGTAGGTTGAAAATCGGTAATTGAAATTCCTTTTTATTTCTGAATAATTAAATTATAACCTTCACAGTGAAAAAGGTATTATGAGTTTGTAGGAAAGTTTTTAGCGCAGTTAAGAAGACGGTATCCAGTGCACGCATATGGGTTTTAAGACACGCATTTTAAATTTTAGTTACGGGATCGATAAAAATGGAGTAACTTTTTAAATTTCCCGCTTTCTATGTTCAAACGAAACACCGCTGATGTTAACTACCATTTGTCAATACAAATTATGTTTGAGTATGACAGACATGAAATTTGGACGGACTGACAACGAAGTATTTTCCATTACCATCATAAAAGATTTTTAAATTATTTAATCTTAATAATCGAGTCTCCATAAAACATTTATCATTAATTGAGATCGGGCCAGTTTAAGTTTTATCAAATCCTCATTTTGATTATCTATCACAACACAATATACTGTTTGTTACTCTCAATTTGTAGTTAAATGTAAATATGTACAAGAATTCTTGTTATATTGTTTGGCTTCATGTTATTAATAAAGTTGATATTGCAAAAATTAAAAAAAAAAAAAAAAAAATTAAATAATTATATTATTAACAAAGCATTTTTGGCATTTATTCACCAATTACATATTGATACTAATGCATACACAGGTTTACTGTGCATGATAAACGTTCTACTTAAACACTATCAACATTTTACATACATATACAAAAAACAAATAACTGAAATATTAAATTACGTGTGCGATTAAAATATTTCGACAACATCATCGTAATTACGATCCCAGTAGCCTCCAGAGTAAAGCCAATCGTCTTTTTTGGTGTAAGGATTTACAACATTAGAAAACCATCTGCAAAAGATTATAGGTCAATTTGATTATATGTCAATATATTCAACATTTTGTGCAAAATATGAAAACTAGTAACCGTGGCTTCCAGATTTCTTCATTTTTTGACTTTCGTTGTTTTCTAGTTTCTCTTTGCTTTTCCTCTAAACGTGTCTTTTCTTTTGACGATCCATCAAGATCACCTTTTTCCAGAAATTGGATGTCTGGCCGCAAACGTGAATCAGTTGGGGAAAGAGTTTTTGGTGGTTTCATGTCAGGTTCAAATTCATTTAATTGCATTGCAAATTGCGTAAATTGGTAATACTGAAAATGTTCATTACGAATTTTATTTATTTTTTTTTTATTTGTTACAATCTTGAATTACCTCATCGCTATTAAGCGGTCGTGTCTCACATTTCCATAATAACATCGAATCGGGTATATCTATTGAGTATGTTGAATCACTTCTGGGAATATCACCCTCAATTTCTGGCGGTGGGCCGTTCTCATTCTTAAAAGAAAAAAACGATATCCAGCATCAATGTCAATTGAAATTCATACATACTTTGATCAGTTTGTCTAATAGGCTACATGTAATCGAACCAACAAATGCGGATTGATATTGAAGCAAAACATACATTACAACCAAATCTCATACTTTATATTGGGAATGTAATAGGAATTGATATTAGAAAAACCTATATCAAGTTAGGAGTCGCAAATTTAGTTTTAAAAGATTTGCCTACATAACAATGCATTGAGTCCAAAGCAGTTAAATCTGTCCCACACATCCCACTGCAATAGGATACGCGGGCCGCAGAGACACAAGAAACATCATTCAAGGATCGTTACATCGTAAACCTATACTAAGAAATAGTTTTGCCAAACAGATAATACATAATTAACTTAATGTAGTGAAAACAAGAGAAAACTTTAATTTCGGAAGATCCGATGCTTTAATACTCTTCACACTAATCTTAGTCTTTTAATGTCATATTAATTATTTAAAGTATTTATTCCATTTTCAAGGTGGTTAGCCAAAAAAAAAAAATGTTAAATTTTTATGTGTGAAACCCACAAAGCGATCGGTTGGTCTGTATGAGGACAACCTCTAAAAGTAGTGAGGACGTACCCATTAATATTGGTATATATATCGAAATTCAAGTTGATATTGACTGTAATAAAAAAGTTGTTTATACATAAACTAAAAATTTGATGGTGGGGGTGTTATGTTTACCACGCCCAATATTATATATGTGAAACATCTATCCACTAAAATCCAACATATCACAATTCGATTTAATTTTGACTGTAATAAAAGTATTTGATACAAAAACTAAAAAGTGGTCGGTGGATTTGTATGGGACGTATACAATGCCGCTCACTTGAATAAGAGCACGACTAATTTAATGTTGATTATGTTTGAACAAATTTTCTATTACCTTTATTGTCTCTTTCTCATGTTAAAGTACCGTCCATTAAGATATTTTTAGGAGAAATAAAACAAAAGCGAATACCGTTATATTTTACGCAAAAATGTTGTGAAATTAGTTATAGTAATTTAAGTTCTATTTTTGTTAATAATGGGTCGGAAAAGTGCACTAACGATGGAAGAAAAATCAAGAATCTACATACATATATGGATGTCAATAGAAAAATATCAATTATATAAAAAATAAGTCAGAGTATAGGACAAACCTAAAATGCCATACTAAAAAAGCAACTACGGCAGCTTATCGAAGCGCAATACTTCTGCACCCTCCAATTCCCACCAGTCTGCAGCAAAAATAAAGTCGGATTTGGATATAACTGCAAGTTCAATAGTGATTATTTAAGGTACTGATCACCTAAACAGATTGAAACTTAAAAAAAAAAATACACCACTGAATGCCGCTCGCAAGGAAGCTCGATTGATCCTTACCCTCAATTGTATGACTTGGGAGCCGGAATTAAAAATGGCTATATTTACGGATAAAACAAATTTTTAGCTAGATGGCTCGGACAGATATAACTCTTATTTTCATTATTTGCGTAAGGAACAATATTTTCTAAATTGTTACAATAGTCGAGAAATTGGTTTAATGGTCAGGGGAACGGAGTTAAAAAAAGTTTTGGCACCTGACCTCACTATTATAGAGAATACTTGAGGATGGCTAACCAGGAAAGCGCGCGAATATGGAAGACAAGTCGAGGATAAAATAACATTAATAAAATGCTATTAAATCTTCTTTCTCTGAAGTTTTCCTTAATTACATTAAAGAACTTTATGACTCCTTATCTAATCGTCTCTATGGGGCAGTTTTATACAAAGGATAATGTACTCATTACTAATATATCATAAATATTAAGTGCCTTCTATTATAAAGCTACATTTTATTGAATTTGTTGATTTTGCTTTAGTTACTTTAATGTTCTTATTAAAGAGAGTAAAAAATGTGAACATATTTCGTGTAAGTAAAAGTAAAATATAACGGTAATCGCTTTTGTTTAACTTCTAAAAATAACTTAATGAAGGGTGCTTTAAAGACAAAATGGGAAATGGCCGATAAAAAATAAAGAACATTTTCTAAAACATTGAATTAGTCGTGTTCTTATTTAAGTGAGGGGCAGTTTCTATTCGAATGGGCTTGGTATGGTGATTGTGACATATGTTCAGCCTAGGAACATAAGAAATTTCGATACCCGATTTCAGATCCATATCTTAAAAACTGAGAGACTAGTTGTGAATCACACAGACATACAGTCAGACGGATGTGGCTAATTCGATTCGTTCGAAAATAATAATACTATTCACTACGTGTGAAGAGTTTAATTATTATACTTTTTTTTATGCATTATATACCAGTTTGTATGAAAGATTGTACTTACATCTTGGATAGACAAGCTGCGGAAAGAGTTCATTTTAAAACTGTGCAATTTGGAGAACACTTTTTTTGGTGTAACGTCCGGGGAGTTGGACAAATCTTTTTCTCCATTCCTACGATGGGATTGTTTCACATACTGCTCATAATCATTGTTTGAGCAGCACTTAATAAACTCGGTCCACTTGCCGTACAGATGAAAAATATTTTTCTTGCTGCAATATAAAATTTTGTTTGAACGATTTTGTTTGTAATTCAAATTACTAGTTTGTAATTCAAATTACTGTTCGTCCTGAACGAAACCCTCAACACGATGTAAGTTCTTTGGTGTCGATCCAGCCGATTTAAAGTTTAAAATTGCACGATGACCTGTTGAGTGGTTGACTATTTCCATTGTGCCATACTGCTCTATCCATAGTTTTCCCACAATAATATTGTGCACGCAACAGTTGACGTTAGTCCATGTATACGCTTCATTCCATCTGAGAATTGAAATTGTATTATCAAGAATGATACAGTAATGAGAAAAAATTATATAACACAAACAAGATCACATCGTAATTTGCAAATTATTCAAAGTGGATATGTTGCGTGTATTTAAATAATTTGCAAACATCAGAATTTTTTAGGAAATTTACTTTGGAAATTCAATGGTGACAGTTCCTTTGGGCTGGATTTCGACACTTTTTCCCCAGAATTTAAGTTTAGGATTAATTGAACCGTGAAACTTAAAGTCTGGAGATTCAGCGTGAAATGCTGACACGGGGGGATGATGCGAAACCTGTTCACATACAACGCGATAATCGCCCTTTTGTAGCTCATACGTCTCACTCAGTAAAGGATTAAATGGCTTTCCGAGTCGGTCCCAATTCGATGCTAACGCAGAGACGGCAAATGCTGCAAGCAGTTAAACTTTTTTTATTAGCCTTACGATAAATTCTATCATATTGCGATAATAGTATCTTACCGGCAACAAGTTTCATTCGATCGGCGGGATTATCTTGTTGTGCAGCTTGCGTCAGCAGAGGTGCATACTCCATATATTCACATAACCTTTGCAGAAAACTAAGTGGTTCGTTCAACATAACTGGCATTGTTATTTTGCTTAAATCCTTGCCAATGCAGTTCTTTAGTATAGCCCAAATACTAATTTCTTTACGTGAAATCATTGGAGCCGGAAGCTCCGTTCTATACAATTAACCACATAAAATAACAAAAATGGAAAGAAAGGTGACAGATTCACATATGTATTTATATAATTAAACGCTGATAAATCAAACACCTGAACGGTGACTAAAAGTTCGATGAATAAGCTTACCTGTGCAGAAATTTCTTATCTGTGCCTTCGGCCATGTTTCAAGTTTTTTATTCGTCTGAAATTATATTAAATTATACTAGAAAGTCACAGTTTCGTTATACTGCGAATTTTAATGTCAATAGAAATATTATGGAGCCGTCAATTTAATTGTGATCAGAGTCAAGGTTAAGAAATGCACCTTTCGACTTGTTACAAATATTCTTTAATTTAAATCTACGTATGTACGAGTATGTACATACATACACATGCAGGTATGTTTGACGTCGAGCGGAGTCAAAGTAGTTATTCGCTTAATATTTTTTTTATGTGCGTATACATACATACATATGTATATACACATAAGGGCACAAATCGTAGTTATTACCTATATGGAAATACAGAAAAAGAAAACTTTGATAAGGTGTACTTAAATTTAGCAGGCTCACTCGCTTCGTCTAATATATTCTGTTACTGAGGAGCAATGTTGTCGAATAATATGACTATTAGTTAGAATATATACTAAAAATATAAACCGGAATATCAGTTCCTTTCAATTTGCAATATGGTTCTAATAAATGAAAATTAGATCTACTCACGACACGTTGTTGCTATCGACTGACTAATCAGTATTTTATATTTCCAACCAACTGTTCGATTACACTGGATGCGTACATCAGCACTTTAACCAAGTCTCACTAACGAAATGGTAATCTCTACTTTGTCATTTTGAATTTGAACATAGCGCAGCACTTTTCACTAAGAACAAAAAAAAAATCAATAAACTGATAAGTGATAAGTAATAGTGGTGGAAATCTATCGATATTACTCTTGATTGTATCGATATTTCTGTTTGCCACTATCGAATATTTTCTAACACTAGCGATAGTTTTATTTTATTTGTATTAAATTTAACATATTATTATTCAGATAATGCCAACAACTTTATAAACTTATGATTAAAACTTATGATTTATGCAAAAACCTATTATATTTATATCATTACACCCTGTATAAAAAACATTTGAAACCGTGCTAAAAACATTGATTCAGTTGCCAATTTTTTTTTATGTTTGTTATGATATTATCTATATTAGTATATTAGGATCTTGATTTTCTTCAAACATTTATTAACATACTATGGCATAGTTTGTAGAAGCATAATTTGTATACTATACACACATAGTTTGAATAGTATTATCAGTTTGTCTGAAAGTTACCGCATTAAAGGAGGCATTGTAGACCCCTTAAAGTATACATATTCTTGATCAGCTCGACGAGACAAGTCGATCTAGTCATGTCCGTCTGTATGTTGTTGCGCATTTTTTGGAGTCTAATTTTTATGCTATCCAGTTGAAAATTTGCGCATACATTTCTTCTTATTTGACTTTTTGGGGTAGCCCCCCTACAAACCCACCGCCCATTGTTGACTTTTTTTTTAAAGTCAATATTATGTTGATATGTGATTTAGTGGACAGCCCCTTCATATACATATGGTCCACTTTTTGAGGAACTCCCATACAAACCCACAGCTTTCTATTATGCATTTGTATGAAAAACGTCAATATCATCTTGAAAAGCGGTGATATGGTGGTATCTTAAAGATGTACAGCCCACTTTTTGGGGTAGCTGCTATTTAAACCATCACGTTTATGTTTTACAGTACGAGTTAAAATTTCATGTGAATAGTATTAGAGCTTCGGTTCAACCGATGTTAACCTTGTTTTAGTTTTTTTTTAATTAGTTATTATTATTATTAATGTATAAATAAAACAAAATGTTGATGTTAATTTTTAATTTGAAAAAAAGATGCGCATTAAAATAATGATTCTCATTCTGGATTTTGTTCATATTCGGATTAATTGTACTTCTATATGACCTGAAAGAATGTTCATCATTATTATATTTTATTTATTTTTTGTTATGCCATGAACGGATTTTTGAATGCTATTTCTGCTATTACCGAAAAAGATGATAAATAAAGTAGTGTTTTTTTCGAGAATATTTAATGTTCTCTTGCAGTTATTCCAAAAACATTTCTTTTTTTCATGTAGGAAACCGGAAGTAAACATTTCAAATCCGATT
>JAWNNQ010000985.1:5000-12495 GCA_035044765.1 Leucophenga montana
CACTGTAGCCATTTGATGATTGTCCTTAACTTCACTCATTCAACGTTTTCATCGGTTGTTTGTTAGATGTTCGAATTTCCAAAGAAAAACGGTTAAAAAATACTTTGAAAGTTTTCGAAAATTGATATAGTACTACTTTGCATATTCGTAATCACCAGCCAAAATTATATGAAAATAACCTTTAAGTAGTATTATAATTAAGTGCTTTAAAGCATCGGAGAAATCATAAAGCGTGATCAGTGAGACAAGATGAAGTGATCAAACCATGTCCGTCTGTCTGTATCTGTTTTCCTCTCCCTCAATTCCCTCAATTTTTGAAATATTGGTTTGAAAATTGGTATGAAGATTTTTTATAACCAGAAGCAATTCAAGTTTAAAAATTATCCAATAGAAGGTATAGCTCCTAAACAGAAACACTTTGTATTTATTTTGTTTTATTCAACATGTTTGAATTAAAGCAATTATTTTTAAAAATATAATTGCTTTGAAATTGGTCAACTATCTACAAAAGGTGATTCCAATTAATAATAGCAGAAAGTGTTATGCACTGTATATTTATATCAAAAAATATGTGAGGTATCGATAGCTCAACCGTCTAGTGAACAGCCTAACATCCAGACGACTTGCGATGAATCCCCGCTCTATCCAAATGTTTTTTAATTTTACCGTGGACCCATAGTGTAAAAGCGTGTTCTCAGTTTGTGTAAATATATATAAATTATTTATATTCTTGATAAGCATCGGAAGACGAGTCGACTATAAGATATAGAGACAGTTTGGATGTTTTGACTCTCCTTTTCCCTTCAAATAACTAATACCAAATGAACCATAGTTTAAGGGGTTTAAGGGGTAGTTCACTTACAAACCTGGCCCCAATTTATAAGTTTTTTTTTTTTTCAAATAAAATTATACTTTCTGGTCGAAATTGATATTGCTTAATTAACGTTAAGACGTTAAGATGTTTCATATATTGTATTGTACACATACAAATGGGCGTGTCCCGCACTTTTTGAGGTAGTCCCATTCAAACAAATAGCTCACTTCTATGCATTTGTATGAATAACGTCAATTTCAACTTGAAATATCAATATAGTTGTTTCATACACATCTACTAGTGAGCGTGTACCGCCCACTTTCTGGGATAGCCCCCGTTTAGACCCCCCTCCCCACTTTTATGTTTTACAATACGATTTAAAATTTCCTGGGATGTGTATTAGAGTTTCTGTTCAACCAAAGATATGTTTATCCTTGTTCTTTTTTTTTTTTTGTGTATAGTCTGCATATGTCTTTTTATAACATTTATACGTAACATCATTATAAACAGCATTTATTTCTTTCAGGCAAATCTATTGAAAGCTTATGCGAATCTTCTCCCTTGACTGGACTGAACATCACACAACATATTGAGCCTTTGAAGGATTATGGAGCTGTTATATTGGCAGCTAGATCGCTTTTGTCCTCTGTCACGCGTATACTATTGCTAGTAGACATTGTCATAGTAAAAAAATTGCTTACAGCTAAGCGACGGGTAACCGAGAGTCTGGATAAGCTTGAGTCAGTTATGAACTTTAGTGAATTCGTACGTGCGTTTTCAGTTTTTGGTATAGAAATGACAGAATTGGCTTATCTGACTGGTCACCACAAAAATTCTTTCAAGGAGGAACGAAGACGTGCTCAAATGTTTTCAGCTCGTCAAATACTTGAACGATCCATATCAATTCTTTTGACTTCATCAAAAAACAGCCTAATTCACAGTGATTGCGTTATAGTGAAGGAAAATCGTGATACTGTATTCTGCCAAATACGAAGAGCCATGGACATGATACACTTTGTCGTAAAAGATAGTATATTCGAATCAGCACGGCATTCTCCTGTGGATAACTCGAGAAAAAATCCCAACTACGAAAACGAAAGTATCTACTCGACAATAAAGTACATTATTTACCTGATTGATAGCCAAAAATTAAGGGACATCCATTATGATACATCCAATGAAGGCAACAACAATCCTGATATTTATAATAATCTACTTGAAGAGAGCATCTGGTCCGGAAATAAATATTATGAAGAGAAAAAGTCGCCCATTCATGGTGGTGGGTATACGTTAAACAACAAAAACTACAAGAGGTGTACGAGCTATTATGGTGCAGATTTGCAACAAGAATTGGTCACTGCATATGAAAAACTATTTGAAAGAACTCATGACTTCACGGACTCACCCTACATAAGCCACGACCACCGGAAGATCATCCTTATACATTGTGACAATTGCAAACTAGAACTAAATATGTACATAAGCAATATGATAAAAAATGAAAACACGGTTGAAATGGCTATAAAAATCGAAGAATCTAATGTGGGTATACTAAATTCACTTCAACAACTCTGTAAACAGTTAGTAATTTCTGTGTCGAGCCAGATGACAGACTTTAATGAATCTCTTAAGATGTGCACCAAACTGGTAAAAAGTTTCCATATTCTTTCGACAACTCACGATCTCGAAAGCCTGAACCAACGTTCAAACCGTTTTCATGACTACTGCGATCACATCTTCGATATTTGTAAGCTGCTTCAGCACATTGCACCAACCGAAAGGCTACAAGTACAGGCAAAAAGCTTTGCAATTAACCTGCGAATTTATGGACCGCAAGTTTTTACAGCTGCAAAGATTCTTTGGAAATTCACCAATAGTAGCGCTGCAAACGAAAATTTCGATGCTTTTTCAGACATTTGGCAATGGCTGACGACCGAAATTACGCTTATTGCAAAAAAAATTTTTGTTTCAATTAATACGCCTCCAGTAATGGATAGATCAAATTCAGTCGAGGTAAGTTTATTTGCAAAAAAAAAAACACATTTTACCATATCGAATGAAGTGGGTTAAGAGCATAAGACACGCTGAACAGAAAAGAGAAACTTAGTACAACACTGATAAACTATACAGTTGTTTGACTGCTGCCATCAGAGTCATATGACAAAACAGTTTTTGTCATTAAAAGAGGGGAAAAAGAACCGTATCAAATTTATAGTTGAAATAGGGCGTAATATATATATTGTTTTCATAAAAAACCTAGAAGTGGGCGATGAGTTTGTATAGTGGACGGGACACCTCCCTTAGTGTTTATGTGAAGCGTTCGTGAATAGAAAACAACGATGTCAAATTTTGAATTAACATTGACTGCAATAAAAATATTTTACATACAAAAATGGAAAAGTGGGTGGGTGGTTTCTATGGGGGCTACCGCAAAATGTGGAGAGATCACACCCAGTGATATATATATGTGAACCGTGGCGTTAGCATGGTATGGCAATATGAGTACCGATATATAACTGGATATCTCAAAAATAGCTCCCCAAAAATGAGCAAAAACATTCAGACGAACAGACAGTCGGACAAGATAGATCAATTCGTCTCGTCCGTTATTTACCAATTTGCTTTCCGATTTTGAAACGCCCGTCAAATTTTTTAGTTTATGACCTAAAAAAAATCAGACCCATATAAGCCCTTAATATTGATATTAAATAGTGCCGCCAAGACGATACATTTCCCATTGAAATTACATGGGGTTTTGGTATGATTTGCAATTAATTTTTTCGTTCCTAAGCCAGTACATTTATGGCTGTGGCAATCAATTATTTTTGTAGTAAATTAAACGCTCTACAAAAACTTTCTCACAATTTTTTTCGATAAATTCACTTGCTTAAAAGTTATTTAAGGTCAAAATTAAACAAAAAATAACTTCTCAATTTTCTTTATATTTTGACGGAAAAATTATCATTATTTACATTAAAATTTATTGTTTATTGCAGAAAATATCTCATTTCGGATACTTTGTTGAATCTGTGTTAAAATTATTGAAAAGAGGAAAGTAAAAATTATTAAAATTAAAATTATTATTACGTATACGTAATAATAATTTTATAATACGTACGTAGTACATATACGTAATAATTGTATTATTGTAGTCAATATAAACTGAATAATTTATATGGTAGCTTCTAATGGACGGACGCTTCACATATACACTTTTTTGGGGTAGCCCCCATACAAACCTGCTACTCACTATTGACTATTTGTATGAAAAACTTTTTTATTAAAGTCAATATTAGGTTGAAATGCGATGTGGTCCCTCTTTAATGGATAGCCGCTTAATGTACATAGACTAATGGACATGTCGCATCCACTTTTTTAGGTAGTCCCATATAAACCCATTGCTCACTTTTATGCATTTGGGTGAAAAACGGCAATATCAGCTTGAAATTCGATATGGTGGCATCTTATACATGATCGCGTGATATACATCTACTAGTGGTCGTATACCGCCCACTCTTTAGAGTAGCCCCTATTTAAATTCCCATGTTTATGTTTTACAATACGATATATAATATATATTATAGCTTCGGTTCTATCGAAATTAACGTTTTTTCTTGTTCCTGTAATAAAACAGTTTGTCTTAATAAATCCTAAAAGTGGGAGTGTGGTTTGTATGGACTACCCTGTAATGGTGGGGATACATTCCATTGATATGTATGTGAAGTCCATAAGAAGCACCCATGTAAAATTGTATATTGATATTGACTGCAAAAACATAAGTATTGCATTAAGTAGGGGTGTTGGGATATGACCCACATTCAGATAACCACCCTGATGAGAATGCGTATTTGAGCTGCTGTACTCATTTGTTCGTCGCTGAATCATCATCCTTTGGGCTCTGTGCGCACTGATGGTATGCAAGCCAATATTGTTAAACTGTCTAGTGATCATTTATCTTTATCTTTATCTTTGCTGCCGTGTACTGCCCTCCGTGGCAAATTTTATCCGAGATGCAGTTTAAAGACTTTTTCTATAAGCTTGGTACCAAATTCCAGGCCGCTGGTGATCGGCCGCGCCGAAGGATCGCGCGCTGTTTGACTGTATCGCCAATTCAAATTTCGAGGTGCTTGCAGCAGTAGGACCGAGTTACTACCCATATGATAGTATTCGTCATCGTGATGCTCTGGACATTCCATCCAGCCGAATGCGTATCGTTGACTCTAGGGATCGCAACTCTGATCATTTACCACTCATTGTAGATGTCAGTTTTTCTGCGTGCATCTACGCCCCGAAGCGGAAGCTTTTGCCAAGATAAGCTAACTTGCCGATCTTCCAAAAGCGTCTAGACCAGCTTCTCAACCTCAACATGGAACTTTGCTCTGCTGAGGACATATCTTTGAAGCGGCTGAATTTGCAACTCAAAATCATTCTTTATTGAGTCTTCCAGATTTAAAGCGGCCTCTGTTAAATGCTGGACTTAGTTAAGCGCAGACTTTGTCGTCGTTTTATACGAAGCCGTAATGAGCGTGATCGTTTACCATGGATAAGAGTTGCTGCTGAGTTGAAAAAATTGCTGTATGTAATACGCAGTGAATTCTTTGATCACATGCTTCGCAATGCACACCCCAAAAATAACTATGGGTCTAAATTATGGAAAGTGACACGTTGCGTAAAGAGGCAACTTTTGAGACACATGCTTATCAAAGATACCAACAACTCCATTTGCTGATGAACTCGCCTTTCGATGTAGCTGAATTAGAAGATGTGTGAGGCACCGCTAATTTTCTAGAAAACAGCTGCACAAATATGCAGTCTAATGCTTAAAAAGAAAGCCCCGGGGTATGACGGAATTGATGGCAGAGTAGCAAAGGTTCTTCCTGATAAAGCAATAATGTTTTTGGTACTACTCTTCAATTCCATGATTCGCATCCACCACTTCCCCTCCCAATGAGAGTGCGCTGTGATATAATGATACCGAAACATGGTGTTTGCTGACATTCCTCAGCAGATATACCCTACGTAATTGTAGGAAGGGTGGTGACTGCACCTGAGTGAATAAGTTTAATCCGTTTGATGCGCTAATGTTGCGTTTGCTTCAATTATTTATTTGCCAATGATTTTCAAGATAAAAATATAATGTACATGACCTTACAATTAAGACTCCGAAAACAATTGAGTTTAAATGGACCATCGAAGAGAGAGAGAGAGATAGAGAGTTAACAATATTTAGCTCAACTCATTTGAATATTGAATAGAGTTGTCAGATCATAAAAAAATTATTAATAATAGTTTTGCAAATTTACAACAAATTAGAACTTAACTAATATCCTCCAACATCCTCCCCCTGTTGAAAGCACTAACTTTCAAGTTTAAAACTGCTACCTTATGAACTGGTCGCCTTAAGGTGCCTTTACTGGTCTTCAGGTCCACAACGCGAACTCTGTCGTCTTGACCCGGAATTGCAGATGTTATTCGCGCCGTTATCCAAGTTTAAGAAGGCACGTTATCTTCGTGTTTGTTGACTATCTGACCAACATTTACATTTTGCTGTCTATTTGAACATTTGGTGCGTTGCTGCAAGTGACGTATAGAAAGACTGGAATGCGCTCTGGATCTGACATCAATGATGAGACAATGAGAAAGTGTGCAGGTGTCAATGCTTCACCATCATTCGGGTCTTCGGATTGCGGTGCGATTGCTTCCCCTTCAGTGAAAACGGCCAACAGTTCTTCGTAGGTAAGATTCGCTTCAGCTATGTTCTTCACGAGTAGATTTTTTGCCGATTTGACGGCTACCGCCCAGAGACCACCAAAATGTAGAGCTCGTGGAGGTTTAAATACGAATTTGAATCCCTTACAGGCGGTAAACGATTTTATCAAATCAACTGCATTGTTATCCTTAACAATTTGGAATATGAATTAAAATTTTTTTTTTGGAAACGAAGTTAAAATTCAACCAAAATCTCCTGAAAAATATTTAATTATTACTAAGGCCTTACCCGAAAAAAACACGGAATTTTACAAGTATAGATTGAAACAAGAGCATAGCTTCAATGTCGTACTAAAGGGCATAAATCTTTCAACTCCGATAGAGGAAATCAAGGATGCCATTAAAAATCTTGGTCACGCAGTCTAAAATTTCATAATATTAGCCAGCAGACAAGTGTAATAAAGACATTTTCAAATGCAATGTGCTTCTGGTCACAATAATTGAATTTGAGCCTCCAAGAGAAAAAAACGTGAAATTCCCCAATATGCTAGGTGTCAGAGGTATGGACATACCAAACACTACTGTCACCGTAGTCCGCGATGCGTCAAATGCTCTTGTGATCATCTAAGGATCGAATGTCGCCGAAAGGAAAAATCAGCGGACGTACGCTGCGTGCTATGCGATGGAAACCACCCGGCAAACTATAAAGGGAGTACAATATACAAAAAACTGCAACAAAAGGCCTTTCTACCCAGTTTCAGCACCTGAACCCAATGTTACTTCTGCGGCCAATACAAACAGTAATAAAAATCCACATCCGAAACAGATATCCAACTTGGCCAGACCTGGAATTCACTACGCGGAAGTAGTTAAAATGAACACTGTACCAATGCCAATCCATAATTTACTGCCTGAAGCAGCACCTTCTGAGTAGAAAATAATGACATGAAGTTCCTTAAGGCATTGATGAAG
>JAWNNQ010000986.1:0-33829 GCA_035044765.1 Leucophenga montana
GCTGCAATATTTCCGAAACTATTTGAGATAAAATATAATATAGTTAATAATAATTCACAGCCTATCCAAAGCAATATGTATTGTTACAAACGCTGTCGGTCACTTAACGGCCAAATCCCTGATTATTAGTCTAGATAACAATATTCGAATTGCAATTAAAAAATGCTACTGCGATCTTCAAAATTGTGGTAAGGAAAATAATCGAGATTGGAATAGGCCTATTCAGAATGTTGTCTAATCGTTTATAAATTTGTCATGTTACGAATATATTAGAAAAATGTTGCCTTTCTTACGAAATACATTTCTTTAAGTGTGCCTTGCTTATGTTGTTCTGATTTGTTTTAGATCAGTCGTCATACTAGTTTCTTCTAAGCTTGAGAATACGAGTACAACTATTTAAAATTATTAATTTATGAAACAATATATTTCTTATCAAATGGAACAGAAAAACGTAAACAACAAAATTAAATCGCTTTCCTTGGGAAGAATTATTAAATTCTTCTTCCCCGAGATCGAACATATGGAAAAGACCGACGAATACGATGGTTTAGTAGATCCACAACCGAATTGGCTGAATTTCGCCTTCGGAGTTTTTATGCTGATTGGGTTCGTTGTGTTGGTATGGTACATAAGACGTCGCATGCTTGCTGCGATGGTAAGTGAAATGGTTCATAGAATTGAAACATATTTCTGTTGTTTCAAATCGTACTATACTATAAGGTAACATTGTTTGCATTAATTCTGTTTCTTCTAGGAACGTCGGCGTGAACTTGTAAACTTCCGCCGCGAGAGGCAAGTGGTACCATTTATTGAAAACCATGGCGCGGCAAACCCATTTCGTATCGCTTATCGTTTGGTAGACGATGATGCAGATAAAACCACAGGAGAAAAAAATTCTGACGCTGATAGCACTGGTGAGGGAAATTCTGCCGAGAAACGTTCTGACGTGGAACAAAATATCGAAGAGGGGATGGGCGGGATGTTCTCTGGCGAAAAACTTAACTATTACAATCGATTCCAACCATACAATTGAAAAATATAAATATACCGTCAAATTGATATCAGAAGTTGTGTAGGCAAGTAGGCTTTCGTCACTTGATTTTTACCTCGTCAAGAGGTTTTTTCATTTGATTTAACGTGTCTGTGAATATACAATATGCATAGCGTAGACATAGACTACAAATCTAGATTAACTTAAAGACTAGGTCAGCTTTTACAGTTGGGTAAAATAAAAAATCTTTTAGAACCAGTTCATTTGCCAATGCTTTTCGTAATTAAATTAAAAATGGTATCCATATTTGGATGAATTATGTACGGCGTACATATGTATGAGAGAAATTGTTGTCGGAACTTTCTTCTTAAACTAGGTGTATTTCTTTAGACTTTGCCATTTTAAATATACTCTCTTTCCCATGACATTCAAAGAAATTCGTAGCAAGTGTGCTGCTCACGGCAGATACATCCACCAAAATTTTGTACAGGTAAGCTGCGATCGTCTAATCTCCACTCATACCACGCCTTTCTTACAGTGCGCCTGCGCAAAAAAGTCACGTTGATAGTTTCGTCCGGTGTTAGTAAGATTGGATCCTGTAATAGAACAAAATAGTAGATTCATTACGATTAAATAATCACAAATTATAGCAAATATACACACATTGAATATGAAGTATGTTGGCAAGCACGAAGGCGAAGAACTTGCCGCACGATTCCAACGGGTATTTAACACTACATCCTTGTAGAGATAAATATCTGAGTGTGCACATAAGGCGGAGAGCATGCAATTGAACTTTCCAATGCGATAACTTAACTCACTTGAGCATATGTTAAACGTTTTAGAGTCTGGCATCGTCCTCGATTTGTATTCGATTGTAAAAGCTAGTTGTTCCGGTGCTATTTCATAATCATTATTTGCATACAGAGTAAGGCTGTTGTTGAGGTGTTTATTTTGACCGGCTAGCTCCGTTTTAAGTTTGCAAAATCCATTGTACAAACGTACCGACATAATTGGACGCATGTAAACGTCAACGCGCTCCGGTATGCATCGACCACCATCTGTGCGAAGGCAGCAAAGCAAGGCATCAATCTGATAAGGAGGCAGCTGACCACATTCGTCCACAGCAGCAAATTGTTCAGCAACGATAAGATCCAGTGTTGGCAAAAAAGTCTTATATTTTTCGCAAGACAAGTAACATTTGTAGATCGCTGGAAATAAATAACGCAGAGATTTGATGATCAATTATTTCTTGAGTTATTAGATATAGTTTTTTAGTGCACACTTACATAAATTCGGATTCGAGGATACTTCGTGCTTTTCAATGGTATTCAATGGTTGAATATGGGTGTTACCTTTTAATATTTGATAAACGCAGACTTTGCTTTCTGTATCAGCGATGCTCTCAGTAACTGCTTCTAGAATTGGTGAATTTGCTTCTGCGAGTACAGCCACTTGAATCTAAAATTTAACCAACTTTATAACCAACTTTAAAAGGAAAGTTGCTGAAATTAATGACTTCGTATGAACCACTTACGGTAGGAGCATCTTGAAGTGTGTGCTCGAATCGGCTACAGGCAAGTTCCTCGAATGTTTTTCTGACAGCTCTCGCATATTCTTTGTACTTGTGTTTATCGCACTTCGATAACATCGCAATGGATTGGTGCCACTCAGCACTGATATCGATTTTCGGTACATCAAGTCGTTTGAAAAAACTGTAAATCGTGACAGTGTATAATATATAATCTATTTTGCGTAGAACTAGATTTAGAGGAGGCCAATAGCAGCTGCCACACTTGGAGCTTCACAAATTATTTCTTTATCTGCACACCCAATAAGAGGGTGGTACAGGGCCATAAGTGTATGTGTGTGAGACGAAGAAGTCAAATTTCAAATCGATATTGACTTAACTGAAGAAGTTTTTCATACAAATGTATGAAAGTGAGCGGTATGCTACATCAAAAAGTGGGCGGGAAGCGCCGATTTGTCTATGTATATGAAACAGTTGTTCTAAAGAAACCACAACGAATTTCAAGCGAATATTGACTTGAATAAAGAAGTTTTTCATACAAAAACACAAAAGTGGGCGGTGAGCTTGTATGGGGGCTATCCCGAAAAATGGGCGGGACACGCCCTTTAGTCTATGTACGTTAAACGGCTGTCCATAAATGGCACCACATCGCATTTTAACCTACTATTGACTTTAATAAAGAAATTTTTATACAAAACACAAAAGTGTGTAGGGGTACCACAAAAAGTTGGCGAGTCCCACCCATTAAAATTATATTACCAATTAATAAGTGGATATTGACTACAATAAGAGTTTTTCATACGAAAAGTCAATAGTGAGCGGGTGTTTGTATGGGGGTTACCCCAAAAATTGGGCGTGGCGGGACAATATTAATACTCTATTTGAATGCAGTAAAAATAAGTCAAGTAGTCAATTTACAACTGGATACCAAAACATTTGGTACCCAAAAAATGCGCAACGACATCCTGGCGGACATAGCTAGATCGAATCCTCTCGTCGAGCTGATCAGGTATATATGTAGCTTATGGGGTCTACGATGCCTCCTTTAATGCTGTCAGACTAGCTGACAATACGATTTCATACTATGTGTGAATGGTATAAAAACAACAATCGTCCTTATGAAGGCGACAAAACTCATAACATCATTAGTTCCACCAGATACATTCAAATGAAAAAAAAAAACCATGTAGTGATCGTCAAAATTATGGAAATAACCATTCATCGAAAAGTTGTAAGGACGCCGAAAAAAAATTTTTATGATCTAAGCATCAATTTCGCATTTTTTCATAATTATTTCCGCCCGATCTGAAAAATGTTGCATTGGTATGTTCGAAAAGATCAAATTGATATTTTCCAACATATCAAATTGATATTCCGAGAGATCAATCTTTCAAAAAGCTCATATCATTTGATCTTTGTAAGATCCAAATGATATTGATATGTTTAAATTTCAATTTTAAAGATCAAAATAATCTTTCTCAGATTAAACTTAAGTTACATTTTGTGCGAGCATTTAAATCTTTCGAATATTTTTATAATATAGATTTCAAAGATCAAAATTATCTTTTTTTATATAATATTGTAACATTTTAATTATCTTTTTTAATATAATTTTGATCTTTTGAATTTCGAAATTACCAGTTTCAAATAAAAAAGTAGGAATTATTTAAAATGTTTATTTATGTCATATATTCGTTTTTTTGCAATTAATAAATCCAAAGCCTTAAATTAAATAAAGTCTTAAATTGGTTATTTTCTTTCCCAACTTCGCTTGGGTTGTGTTTTTTCAGCGTATGTCCAGCTTTATGTATTAATAATATTTACTTAGGTATACGTATATTAATGTATATACTCGTATACATAAATTTCTTTATATATGCACTAGCTGGTACCCAGCGCGTTGCTGCCCTTCCCCTTGTCACTCCTTTTCCGCTGCCATCCTTCCCCATGCCCATTTACTCTACCTCCAATCTCCTACCCCTCTTCTCCTGGCCCTTCCACCTCTTCTCCAACCGCCCCTTACGCTTCCCGCTTCCCCCTTCCCCTACCTCTCCTCACTTTACCACCCTTTTCCCTGCCCGTTCGATCCCATTACCATGTATACATTTCCCTATCTTAAATGGTACCCAGCGTGTTGCTGCCATTCTCCTACCTTTTCCCCTCCTTCCCTATGATCCCTTACCCTACCACCCATTCCCATTCCCCTATCCCTCTTTCCCCCTGCCCACTTTAATTACCATCCTTTCCCTATTTCCCATTCTAATTCCCCTACCCATCTTCCTCTCCTAATTATAAAATTGTTCATACAAAAATAATAAAATCGCGATTAAAAAATGGGGGTTGAGGTAGGGGGTGAAAAATACTTTACGACCTATTCTCAGACCTACTGAATATACACAACAAATTTCATAAAAATCGATCAAGCAGTTTCGGAGAAGTTTGGTTACAAACACTGTGTCACGAGAATTTTATATAGTTATATTAATACACATTATTGCACCATGGTGATAACTTAATTTACATATGTAAATTCATATGAATGTCAAACGTTTTCTAGTGTTTGGCGTCCGTATATTAAACAAACACATACATATAAGCTGGGCATACGTGATCACTCACTTCAGCACAATTTAACAGATTCAAACTGCTCATTACGACAGCAGGACAGGAATTTAGAAAGATGGAATCGCGAAGATATGTCGTCACACCATCGGCAGCGTCCCGATACATTTATCACATGACAACAACACAGTTACACAAAAAGTCGAATCCCAATTTTTATATTTCAGCTTCATTTCGTTCACTTTGCTCTCTGATATTCGAATTTCGATGACGAGTTTCTGATTGAAGATCAATATGATTTTCTTAATATCAAAATGCACCAATTTTCATATCAATAATCAATATTCTGTATTGATATAAATAAATGTCATATTTATCTGAAAAATTGGAAAATTGATCTTAAAATTCGATATGATGAAAATTTATAATTGACCAGCGAAGACCAAATTAATCTTGATCTTTCTTTTTTTTACGCCTAAAAGTGTGCATGACACGCCCCTAGGGAAGCATTCGTCCATAAAAAGCCGTTATGTGAAATTCCACATCGATATTCACTGCAATAAAAAATATTTTCCTTACAAAGAGGTATGGGGCTACTTCAAAACGTGGAGGCATCACACTCATTGATATATATGTGTTAAGAGTCCCTTTATATGAAGCCACCATGCCAATGTTCATACAAAAAGTCGAAAGGGGGGGGGGGTTGGTCAATTTGTATGGGGGTACCTTTAAAAGAAGTCTATGTGCCGACTTACAACCGGATATATTAAAAACTGATGCCCAAAAAATGCGCAACAACATCCACACAGACGGACAGAGAGACAAATGGACATGGTTAGATCGTCTCTTCTCGTCTAGCTGATCAAGATTATATATACGTTATGGGGTCTACTATTTGTGAATGGTATAAACATGAGTGAAGTTCCAATATTTCGTTCAATTTACACAGTATCTTGTACTGCTGATATAGTGTCTCTGAAACTGTCAATGACACAGCTTCATTATCGTGCAATTCCAGATCTTCTCGATTTGCTTAGCGATAACATCTAGAGCAAGTTTATTGATCAATCTGTAAGATTGGAGCCGCTGACTTCGTTGCTAATGATTTCAGTTATGAGAACACAGAATTTGCGCGACTGCTGCTTACTGACTGTTAATGCTTGGGAGTGTATTCCATGCCGAGGGCTTTTGGATGTTGTATTTATGTGCGTGTAGAGACAAATGTTCATGTCACTACATCATTGCTGATAGCGAAGTCTAAAGTTGCTCCGATTAAAGCAGTATCCTTGCCACGTCTTGAATTATACGCAGCTGCGTTATTGTGCACAGTATGGGATAATATTAAACATAAATTGGCTCCGTATACACGAAATGTCTACTTTTGGACAGACTCCAAAATTGTATTGCATTGGATTAAAATGTATTCGTCGACACTAAATTGTTTTGTAGCTAACCGAGTATCAGAAGTCCAAGACAAGTCGAAAGGCATAACATGGCGACATGTACCCACTAAAGAAACCCCAGCTGACATTGTTTCTCGTGGCTGTTCAGCAGTTCAAAGCCAAAGTTTCTTTCTCAAGACTCAGCTCTGTGGCCAGAAGATTCGTCACACAACAAAACTTCATTTAGCAAACTTGAGTTAGAGCAACGGAAAATAATTTGCTTTAAAGTGTTGTGCCAATAACAATGATGAAAACATCCTCGAAAACATCATTACAACACACTCTTCGTTTCGTCGAATTCTCAGAATAACTTCATATGTTCTGCGAATATTTAATAAGGTTCCGGCCAATAAAAATGCATCTAAAAATATACTATTCGTTTCGCCGAGTGAGCTACGTCAATCATTATTGTACATAGTGTCATTAATTCAACATACAGCATATGAGCAAGAAATTAAACAACTCAAAGCAAGCAAAACACTCAATTCCGAACTCCAAAGACTTCACCATTTTTGGTTGAAACGCCACTGCAAACATCATCGAAGTTGGTTTTACGTGTCGGAGGGCGACCTAGTCAAGCACCCATTCAGAACGATGCCAATTTCCAGTTTTGCTGCCAAAAGATCACCTATTTACTCGAAAGTTCGCAACGCAGTTGCATTTAAAGCATATGCACGCTACCCCAAAGGCCTTGATCGGATTGTACGTTTACAAATTTGGGTTATTAATGCACGTAAACTAGTGAGAAAAGTAGTCAATTCATGTGTGCTACCATTGCTACCATTATAAGCCGAAATTAGTACAGCAGATAATGGGTTCGCAGCCAGCAGATCGCTTACTAGAACACCGTCCGTCTCTAGCGACATGCGTCGATTTGTGTGGCCCGTTCTTCACATCATATCGTATCAGAAGAAAGGCACCATACAGTTTTCGTCTGCTTTTCATCAAAGGCTGTACATGCTGAACTAATATCAGATTTGTCATCTAATAATTTTATTCTCTGTTTGCAGCGATTTGTCAGCCGACGTGGCATTCCACAACGCATCTATTGTGATAATGCCACAAATTTTGTTGGTATTTAAACCAGCGTTTTTGGGACTTGTGGCGTCAGGATTATATACATACGCTTCAACTTCGGTCTAAGTGGCTTAAACCAGAAGCAAATATTTCAGTTGGACAGTTGGTTTTTATCCACGATGACAACACACCGCCACAGTAGTGGTCACTTGGAATAATTACAAATACATCTCCAGGCTCGGATGGGCGCGCACGAGTTGTCGACATACAAACCAAAAAGGGAATATTACGACGACCAGTACACAAAGTACTGATGGGGTCGTTTGCAGAAGTGGAAAGTTCTTTGGCCGTTTCTCTTGGGAGCAGTCAAATTACGATTCTTTTGCAAACGGCTCAAGCAGCTCACAAACGTCCGCTAGGACACGTATCCCCTGGGTAATCCACGGAATCTCCGTGGTGAGCAAATTGTGAGAAGGCAACCACTCCCCTTAATTAGGGGTTGGTGCGCTGGGTTTGGTTCCCGCCACCGCAAAAAAAAAACGTACCAGTGAAGACACAAAGGAAGCCTCGGATAAAATCCCCCAATGATGACGACCCCCGCAAACGATTTAAGGACCATGATTTACGGATATGCACCTGGAATGTCCTGTCCCTCCACAGGGCTGGTGCAGATATCCAGCTGGTTGATGTCCTCGACAAATTTAAGGCTGACATCACCGCAATACAGGAAATGAGATGGATAGGACAGGGCTGCTCGAAAAAGGCATCCTGTGACATCTATTATAGTTGCCATGCGAAGAAGCACGAATTTGGATGCGGTTTCGTGGTTAGTAGGAAACTACGAGGACTTGTCACCAGTTTCATACCTGTGGACGAGCGCCTGGCCGCGATACGTATAATGGCTAAGTACTTCAATATTAGCCTGATTTGTGCACACGCCCCGACGGAAGTCGCAGACGATGCGGCAAAGATGAATTTTACGAGCGTCTCGAACGTCTCTACGAGCGCTGCCCCAATCACGATGTAAAAATCGTGCTTGGCGATTTCAACGCCAAAATTGGGAGGGAAGGAATCTTTGGCCCAACAGTCGGAAAATTTAGCCTTCACGACGCTACCTCCAGCAATGGAGAGAGGCTAATCTGATTTCCACACCGAGACATACACAAGCTACTTTGCGCAGTCCCGAGCAAAAGACACGCAACCAAATTGATCATGTTGTGATCGACGGAAGGCACGCATCCAGCGTGTTGGACGTGCGAACGGTACGAGGTCCCAACATCGACTCGGACCACTACCTTGTGGCAGCCAAGGTGCGCACCAGGCTCAGCATGGTGCATTCCGCACGTTCTAACACTCAACGAAAGCTAGACGTCGGTAAGCTGCAGTCACAACAGACCGCCGAGGCCTTTTCAGCCAGACTCTCCCAACTGATACGGAAGTCCTCTCCGGCTTCTGAAGATATAGGTGAGCAGTGGAGCCATATCTCCCACTCCATGAATATGGCAGCTAAGGAGGTCGTTGGGTACACCAGACCTGTGACGAATCCTTGGTATGACGTGGAGTGTCGCCAAGCTACTGCAGAGAAAGACGCCGCTTACAAACGAACTCTGCAGTCGGGAGAGGGGAGAAACGCCTTTTCAGACGCAAAAAAAGGAACAAAAAAGGCGTGAGCTTGAGGATGTTGAGGTGTTATGTCAAAGAAATGAATCTCGAAAGTTTTATCAAAAGGTCAAGCGTCTGACCGAAGGTTTCAAGCCCGGAGTTTCTTTCTGCAAGGACAATAATGGAAGTCTGGTTACAGATGCACAGGAATCACTGAGACTATGGAGAAATCACTTCTCTAATCTACTTGCGGGCGATGAAGAGAATAATACCGCCGATAGAGAAGCGTACATAGAACCACCAATCGATGATGGCTCTCTTGTAGAGCAACCGGATTATAACGAAGTCGACTCAGTAATCAAAAAGCTGAAGAATAACAAAGCGGCAGGCTCCGACGAGTTGCCAGCTGAGTTAATCAAGACCGGTGGCGAAGAGTTGATAAGGCGTATGCACCATCTCTTAGGCAAAATATGGTCCGATGAATGCATGCCCAACGATTGGAATCTCAGTGTTCTTTGTCCTATCTTCAAGAAAGGAGACCCCGCTGTCTCCGCGAACTACCGGGGAACAAGGCTCCTTTCCATAAGATAGAAAATTCTGTTCCGCGTACTGTGTAAACGGCTGGAGCCATACACGAATGCACTGATAGGCCAGTATCAGTGCGGCTTCAGACCAAAGAACGGCGAGTAAGCAGGGCGTTCTCGGAGATTGAGAAACAGTCACGTCTCATGGGCCTAGCGGTGAACGAGGACAAGACGAAGTACTTGGTGTCCACTCGCAGCCCATCAGCGCGTCTTGGACGGTATGTGAGTATGGAGAACAATGTTAGCCGAGAGATCTGACGAAGAATCACGCTTGCTAATCGCTGCTACTTTGGGCTCATCAAGCAAATTAGAAGTAGAGCCCTCTCTCGAACTACGAACATAAAAATCTATGACACTGATAACCCCGGTCCTGCTGTATGGCGCAGAAGCATGGACACTGACATCAGCGGATACAGCGTCTTTAGTAGTGTTCGAGAGAAAGATTCTTCGTAGGATTTTTGGTCCCCTTAGAGTTGGCGTCGAGTTTAAGACCCGTATGAACCATGAGCTGTATGAGCTGTATGATGAGGTTCACATAATACAGCGCATTAAATTCCAGCGGCTGCACTGGGCTGGTCACCTCATCCGGATGAACCCCGAAGCTCCATCACTAAAGGTTTACGACGAAACCTGAACTTGATTGGTGGACGGCGTCAGAGAGGACGTCCGAGCTTAAGATGGCAAGATCAGGTCTATGATGACCTGAAGAAGCTCCGGATTGCCAGCGACTGGCGCCGGCGCACACTAAACTACACCGAATACGTGCGGCCTTGGCCGATAGACGGTTGTAGAGCCACCTAAGTAAGTAAGTACACAAAGTAGCTCCTCTACCAGTCCAAGAAATTTATTGAAAGCGTCGTTTCAATGGGCGGAGAATGTTCGAGATCTATTTCTTACTTTTACTTTAGCAACTTATCAACTTTAGCAACTTAATAATTTAAATTTATGAATTACGTTATATTACTTCTTATATTTACTCATCATTATAATTACTTCTTTGCACAATTGATATTATCTAATTAATTTACCATCTCGAAGCAAACATACACATATACACATACATGTACATAGCAGATAAATGAACTGTATTGAAAATTAGACCATATGGAAATAAACTGCGTTATTGGATAGACGTGTTTTATTTCACTAGGCTCATTAATTTTAGTTCGAACAGTAAGTAACAATAAAAACTAAAAGAAACGAAAACTGAGAAGTTGCATTCTCCTGACACGGTACGGTGATGCCAAAAGATTTGCTGGTCCTGTTCTCCTCCCAACCAATGCACTTTGGTGGAGATAATTTGTAAAATGTCCCAAACAATAATAACAACAGATTGATATTATACACGAGAATCTTCAGGCATGATGTATTTACGTCAGAGAAGTTAATTTATTACCAACTTCCATCTATACCTGGCGTTGCTCGGGGCAGAATGTTAAAAATGCAAATCGATTTTGAGGACGACCGAATACAGAAATTTAACTATTTATTGTGAAAACTAAAAAAATTGAAGACATACGATAGAAAATAAATCATCTTATATCATTTCAAACCGTTTCTTCTTTGGGGGTGACCTTTTCTTATATCGACGAATCACGTATTGAAGTTTATGTTGTGTAAAGTAGACAAATCGAATTTAAGACGATCGAATCACAACAAATTTGCCCTTTGTAGCTTCACTTCTTCCATAGGTGATTTAAATGTAACCGTCTCTTTCGAATAAATACGGCCCGGGGACGACCAGATTATATGTTGAAGGACCATTCTGCAAATTTTAGGATGTCTTTCAGAGCTCCAAATGCGACAATTATTTGTAACCGAGGCGGTTACAAAAATTGAGAAATGGTCCTCATCGGTGAAGAGGTCACTATTTATGTAAAATTTGCGACAACAAAATTGCTGACTTATTTATTTATAAGATATGGAATCAAAAATATTAAATGTGAATCTAATGTCAAAATTAAGGAAACCAATTTGCAATGGATGCTTGTTTAAGTTAAAATGAAATGAAGTCGTTGGAGATTTAAGACCAACTAAAAATGCATTTATTGAAGTTTCACTTACAGAGTTCATATGTGTATAAGTGTATGACAGGGTGTAACAATTGACTTTCTAACATAGCTCTTCAATTTTTATACTATTGATTAACAAAATATACAAAAATTCATTTTAAGCCTAGCATACCACCAAATTTATCATGATTATATTTTGCTAAATTCTTTGTGAGCACAACTGCCACCATTTCCTTACTTGGGCAATGTTTCAATTCAATAAATTTATTTTCATAACATCCTATAAAATGATGAAATTTAACATTGATATGCGTGCTCCTAGGATGATACACTGTGTTCTTTACAAGATTAATAGCGCTTAAATTATCTTCCTGTATAAGAACTGTATCTTACTTGAAACTCAAATTCATTACATTAATTTAAATATAGAGCTTCCATTGCTGCTACCGAAAGCGCCAGAAATGTTGCCTCTGTGCTGGTAAGTCCTACGGTATTATGTTTCTTACTACGCCAAGAAAACGCTGCGCCGCCCAAGAAAAATGTGTAGACCGATATTCTAACCGTCGCGTCGGCTGCCCAGTCAACATCTGCATAGCCCTTGATAGTCTCGTCAGTCTTCTGGTATCTTAACTGAAAATTGGACGTTGAATGTAAGTACCTTAATACATACTTTGCTGCGGCTATATGTACGATATGCGGATTCACATTTCTCTGCGACAATTTATATGCTGAATGCAATACATCTGGTCTCGAAGAAATTGCGATGTACAGAATTGACCTGATCACGAATTGATATTCCGTCGCATCGACAGCTTTGCAGTCTTCATTGGTGCAATTAACTTAGTAGTTGGCTTCTAGAGGTGTTGCAACCGATCGAATATCACTTATGCCAAACTTCTTCAACTTTTTAAGTATGTGTTGCTTTTGGCTCACAGTTATTGTGCCAGTCTCACCTTCACGTTTAATTTTGAAGACCCAGAAACAGAACAATTGCTGTTTATCTGAAAAATTCTTGCAATTTCTTGTTTAGTTTTAACGACCTTATCTTTGTGACTCAATAAGTAAGTCATTCACATAAACTGCTATTATGTTGATGTCGTTCATATTCGCTTTTGTGTAGATACACGACTCACTGGGAAATGCCCTGTAGCCTAGATTCTTCAATGTAGCGTCAAGTTTAACGTTCCAAACACGCCCTGACTGTTTAAGGCCGTAGAGACTCTTGTTCAGCTTCAATACTCTACCAATCTGATCATCAAAATATTCCGACTGATTCATAAAAACATCTTCATCAAGATCGCCGCTCAGATTTTCTTTTGATACGTCAAGTTGATGTACATGCAGTTCATATTCTGCTGTCAATGCCAATATCATTCGAATTGTTTCGTATCTAGCCACGGGTGAATATGTCCCTGCACAGTCAATGCCGTATTTCTGACAGCAACCGTTCGCCACTAGCATTGTCTTATATCGTCAATTTCGCCTTTAGTGTTCTTCTTTAAAGAATACACCCATTTGCAATCAATCGTTTTCTTATGCGTTGGTAAGGATACCATCTGTCAAGTATTGTTGCAAATCAACGTTGCAAATGAACTCCTTTTCCATCGCGTTCCTCCACTCATATGCCTGCCCGCCCGACAACGTCTGGTCCACTGACTCTGGAACATCGACATCTTCAGTTACTATTAAATCATATATATAAAATTTATTACATTATAGTAATGCTTTTTTGGCCTTCCTTTTTTGCCTGTTTTAATCAGTTTTGGACTGCCTGGACCGATTCTCATCTCTTGTTCGTCAGTATAAACCTGGTCGTAAGATGTCTCAAAGTCGCTTATGTCACTCTCCTGCTTGTTGTGTTCTTCCTGCTCATCGTGCTTTCGTACTCACACGAAGCTATACTGTAACTGCCTTTAACTATTTCGCTATTATTAATTAACAAGTCTTGCATACTGACAGTTTGTTTAGATACACAATCTTCTATAAAGTAGACATCTCGACTCACTAGGACATTTCGCTTAGATTTACCATAGAGACGATAAACTTGGCTTTCTTCAAAATACCTGCCATAATGTATATTCCCTGCCTTTGTCACGAAATATTCGTCTTTTAGTTTTATCTACTGCCACTGCAATTGATACAAATATCTTTAAATGCTTGACCACTGGCTTCTTACCGGTCCACATTTCAAACGGAGTTTTATCATTCACGGCTTTAGTTAATGATCTGTTTCGCAAAAATGATTGCCTCTGCCCAAAACGCTACATCCCAACCTGCACTGTTACGCAAAGATCGGACCACTGTAGAATAAAGCTCCCATATAAATGGTTAAAATAAAGAGCCTTACACAAGATAAAGGGTGTCTCAAAGTGGAGCCCATTCTACTGCAGTATTCTTTCTTCTTTTCTTATCAATTGAATCGAATAAGTTTCATTGTATGATCGAAGAGCGTATTGTCATTAAATAAAATTCCACTGTTGCAAAAAATTAAAGATGTTCACAAAGGAAGAATACATAAATCTTTTTGCAAATCAAATAATTTTTTCCGTTGCCATTTGCTCGCAGCTTTCTTACGAAATTGGGCAGGAATTCGTTTACGATTCGATCGCGTAATATGATAATGCTGATGTTTTTCCTTCTTCTAATTCGGTGCGTTGTCGTGAAATAGAGACATATACAAGTGCTGAAAAAGGATCACTGGTATAAGACTGAACCAAAGTGTTTTGTGTGATATAGAATATCTAGGTCGACAACATCCCAAATCCCAACAATTTTTTTATTCCGTTGGTCTTCAAATAGTAACGTTCGAAATCCTAATATATACCGCTTAGGTCTAGATCGGACCACTATAAAGGGTAGTCACTATACAAACTTGCCCAACATTTTTAAATTTTTGTATAAAATTTCTTTTGTTTCTATACACAGAGTGTGAATAGTATTATAATTTAGTCACAATTTTCCAACGCCTTACAGGAAGCATCGGAGACCCTATAAAGTATTCGTGATCAGTATGAGGAAATTCGCCACATTTCCTTAATTTTGGATATATTGGTTTGAAATTTTGTATGGACATTTTTTTAAAGACGAACCAACTCAAGTCAAAAAATTACCGCGATTTATCCACTCGAAAGAATAGCTTGAATACAATTGTTTATATAAGGAGCCTTAAAAAAGGTACAGGGTATGTCAAAACACACTCAACTGCAGCTTTTGTTCTTGTTATACCTTGCCCTCGACGCTAAGTTTATGGAAATATATGTAATTCGCAGTAGAAGGCGTGGCAGACCCCTTAAAATATACATATTCCTAATCAGAACAACGATATCTTGGAGACTATGAAAGGTAGAGCCTTCAAACTTTGACTTTTAACGAAAAACATATTTAGATGACACGCCAACAACGCCTACAATACAGCTATTTATCATTAAAAATCGTTTTTCAAGGTAAACCAATAAATTTTTTTGTTTTTTCTATTTACGAGTATTTACCATTCATAAATAGAGTGAAAAGGAAGACAACATAGACCCCATAAAGTTTATATATTCTTGACAAGCTCGACGAGCCGAGTCTGGTACTCTTTCGCATTTTTAGGGATCTGTTTTTAAAATATCCGGCACATAGACTTATTTTGTTGCAGTCATATAGTGTATCCATATTGACATGCCATGCCCACATTTAATTGTAACCCTAATGCAAACCAAACCCCACTTTTGACCTTTTGTATGAACAACTTTTAAATTGAGGTCAATATAAACTTTAAAATGAATATGGTGGTTTCTCTCTTCAAAATGGGTGGGATCCCCCGCATTTTGGGGTAGACGCCATATAAACCACCCGCCCATATTTGACAATTTGTGTGAAATACTTCTTTATTTAACACAATATCAGCTTGAATTTCGATATGGTGACTTCTTATAGACGACCACCTCATATAAATATACTAAAAGGCGTGTCCCGCCCACTTTTTGGGGTAGCCCCAATCCCACCATCCACGTTTATGTTTTACAATAGAATTTCAAGTTTGAATATCATTAGAGTTTCGGCTGATTACCAGCATAGTAGTAATCCGATCTGGACCTATGGAAGATACTTAATAGGATTGATAATTTATTGTAGGTACACTAAATTTGACGCTTTCAATTTAATTAGCAATAAAAACGAAAAAAAAAAAACAAAATCATACAAGAACTTAAATATGGTGGGTAGTTTTATATGGGGATACTCCTTAGAATAAAAAATAGATAGAAGTCTCAGAAGACTGATGGAAGAAATCGAATTTCGATTAAAACTGCTGGTGCACTCGTTTTAATTAAGGCGAATTTTTATACATTTATTTATATTGATACTATGCTAGATGCAATCAAAATTTCAGTTTTAAGCTTTTTGATCTTAAGCTTATGTATATAAAAGTAATAATAGTGGTGTTCCGTGTATAACTTGTAAATATTGTAAATATGTGTATATGTGAAAGCCCAGCATATACTCGTACAATGTCCACATATCCAAACCCGAAAAAAAATTTTTTTCCCTCCATAAAAACAAAACACACAGAGATTCATAAAATTTTTCCAACCACATAACATAATTTACATAATCTATAGTTCTTATCGTTTCACCATTGCAACTCCACTACGTCCCCAAAATGCGGGGGATCCCACCCATTTTGAAGAGTCCGTCCATAAGAAACCACCATATTCATTTTAAAGTTTATATTGACCTCAATTTAAAAGTTGTTCATACAAAAGGTCAAAAGTGGGGTTTGGTTTGCATTAGGGTTACAATTAAATGTGGGCATGGCATGTCAATATGGATACACTATATGACTGCAACAAAATAAGTCTATGTGCCGGATATTTTAAAAACAGATCCCTAAAAATGCGAAAGAGTACCAGACTCGGCTCGTCGAGCTTGTCAAGAATATATAAACTTTATGGGGTCTATGTTGTCTTCCTTTTCACTCTATTTATGAATGGTAAATACTCGTAAATAGAAAAAAACAAAAAAATTTATTGGTTTACCTTGAAAAACGATTTTTAATGATAAATAGCTGTATTGTAGGCGTTGTTGGCGTGTCTTCTAAATATGTTTTTCGTTAAAAGTCTAAGTTCCTCCTATTTAAACCGCCACTTTTATGTATTATAATACTATTTAAAGTTTCGTGTGAATGGTATTAGAGCTTCCGTTCAACCGAAGTTCACGTTTTTTCTTGTTTTGTTATATATTTATGATTTAAAAAAAAAAAAATTTAAATATCCAACACTACATTGCAACATGACTAATACACAATTACATATGAAATTTCGCATATACACTTCTTTTTATTGCAGTTTAATAGAGTATCACGATTGACTCGCCATTCCCACTTTTTTGGGTTGCCCTCATACAAACCCACCGTGCAATTTTGTGTTTTTTATGAAAAAATTCGTCATTTAAATTAATATTAGCTTGAAATTTCATTTAGTGGATGTTAGTCGACAACCGCTTTTAAATTAAATTACCCAACCAAACCTATACCATCACTTACAAGTTCATCACCGGCTTAGTATTAAATCAAATCATTATACATTGTAACATAGAGACCTGCATTTGCTAACAATAATTTTTCATTTCCCTTACATACGTTTATTTGCAAAGACTCTTTAATACGCCCTACGAAGAATCCCAACAATTTTTATTACCATATTACAGAGTTTTTTTCTCACAGCGCTGTCCATGCCGCCAAAAAGTCATAGTTTTACAGCCATCAGCTCCGACTCACCTCAATAACTTCCATAAATTCCAATCTGCTTAATAACACATTCGACTCCACAGAAATTAGACAAGTTCTTCTTGAACATAAACCCAAAATCAAACTCATATTGGCTATTGCACCATTTCTGCAGAACCATCGTTCACAAAGCCACTTACCTTCCAAACTTACTTTAACATTACCGATATACGTAAGCACATAAAACCCATTTGAAATCAGAAAACTATTTACTGCTAAGTCAAACATACCTATAACCATTATAAATTATTGAACTCAATTATTGAATTATTGAACAATATCACCATTTATAACTATGGTGGGATTCAATCAATCATACTCGTATTAATACATAGCCGTCTATTCGCAATATAATTTCTGCAAGCCCAGCATATACTCGTACAATGTCCACATATCCAAACCCGAAAAAAAATTTTTTTCCCTCCATAAAAACAAAACACACAGAGATTCATAAAATTTTTCCAACCACATAACATAATTTACATAATCTATAGTTCTTATCGTTTCACCATTGCAACTCCACTACGTCCCCAAATACACATATACACATATTTACAATATTTACAAGTTATACACGGAACACCACTATTATTACTTTTATATACATAAGCTTAAGATCAAAAAGCTTAAAACTGAAATTTTGATTGCATCTAGCATAGTATCAATATAAATAAATGTATAAAAATTCGCCTTAATTAAAACGAGTGCACCAGCAGTTTTAATCGAAATTCGATTTCTTCCATCAGTCTTCTGAGACTTCTATCTATTTTTTATTCTAAGGAGTATCCCCCATATAAAACTACCCACCATATTTAAGTTCTTGTACACGCTCACTAGTAGATGTGTATGAAGCGATGTAGTAGATGTGTAAGATGCCGCCATATCGAATTTCAAGTTCATATTGACGTTTTCCATACAAATGTATAAAAGTGAACTGTAGTTTATATGGGACTACTTCAAAAAGTGGGCGGGACATGCCTCTTTGTATATTTATATGAAGCGGTTGTCCATTAAAATCCACAAAATCAAATTGCAAGCTAATATTGATCTAAATGATGGATTTTTTCATAAAAAACACAAAATTGTATGGGTTTGTATGGGGGCTAACTAAAAAAGTGGGCGGGCCACGCCCAATTGTCTTTGTATGTTTAGCGGCTCTCTCTTAAAAGACACCATATCGCATTTCAACCTAATACTGACTTTAATAAAAAAAGTTTTTCTTACAAAAAGTCAAAAGTGGCCCATAGGTTTGTATGGGAGCTACCACAAATAGACGGCGGGCCACGCCCGTTAGTCTATGTATGTTAAGCGGCTGACCATAAAAAGGCACCACATTGCATTTCAACCTAATATAGACTTTAATAAAGAAGTTTACTTAGAAAAAGTCAAAAGTGAGCAGTAGGTTTGTGTGGGAGCTACCCTAAATAGTGGGCGTGGCAGGTCAATCTTGATACTCTATTAAACTACAATAAAAAGAAGTATATGTGCAAAATTTCAACAAATCGGACATGGCTAGATCGATTCGTCTCGTCGAGCTGATCAAGAATATATATACTTTATGGGGTCTACGAAGGCTCCTTTATTACAAATGGCTACAATTATGGCTCCTGCGTTACAAACTTTCAGACAAACTGATAACACTATGTGTGAATGGTATAAAAAAAACAAGGAATGAACTGATTTAAAAAAAAATTGTTTTCGGCTGGATTACCTTGAAAAACGTGAATTCAAAGAATATTTACACGTATTGTGGGCGCTGATAACGTACCATCCAATTCATCTGCGAATCTAAAAACACAAGTTTGGAGACTTTGCCATTTAAAGTCTCCGAGATCTTGTTGTTCAAACATAAGAAGGACGGAGGAACATAGCTAAATTGACTCGACTTTTGTTGCTGAGCATAGATGAAAGAATCCAAAATTGCATAACATTTAAAATAAATTTAAAAGATTCAATAAATTCAAAAACAAAACAAAAATATTTCAATTTGTGAAAAAACAAACTTAATACAAGTTTACCGTTTAAATATACTATGGGGTGGAAATATGAGCCTGAAATTTTGGTCTCAATTCTCAGCATAATAAATTCTTGCCTATATCTGTTAAAGCAATAATTGTGCTACGCTAAATAAGCTTTAGTTTGAAAGGAGTTTGAAAGACATTTTTAACGACATCTCACATGATTCAAATGTTTTTTTTTTTTTGCTTTCCCGCCAAATTTCGCCATTCGAAAAAAAAGGATGGTTTTTTTTTTTTTTTTGGTTGTGTACTAAAGTCATGTATAACAAAATGTTAGGTTTTCAAACGGATTCAAAAACATGAACAAACATTTTGAACACCTATATTCGGATTGGGGTCATCCGATTTTTTATGTTTTAACATTTTCTGAATGTACGTTTCAAGACAATTTTAATGATATATAACACGTCTCGATCGTTATTACACATATACATAATATAATGTTAGTGCTGCAGCAAAATTGAGGCGAGCTTTTGTCACTTACGGGGAATATCATCTACAGTGATATTTATACATGAGCATGTGAGCATTTATTACACTCTGTACCCAAAGGAACGAGGAACATAAGTTTTTACGGATGTACATATGTAACAGGCAGAAAGAGTATATACATGTATTATTAAACCGCATTGGAAACTAAGTCGATTTAGCTATGTCCGTATGTCAGTTTTTATTTTAAAAAAAAAATATTTTGTTCTGTGAATTAGATGTTCAAAGTCTGCATAGGTCTACATTAGCTAGGGTGCAGATTATTTTGTAGTCGGGAAAACACGAATTATCCATTCTTATTTGTTCTCTTTCAAATTAAACTTACTTGCATAATGGATGTAGCACCTTCTGGGCGTTTTTCAATTGAAAATTCTTCAGATAACTTGATATATGCTCCAAATGCAATACCCGTGGTGATGCACGCACTAAAAGATTGATGCCATTGCGCACGAATTTTGCTAAAACTAATCTCCACTCATACGACACGCTGATTAAAATCTGGGAGGAATGGCGCAAGCGTAACTTCTCTACTTTAAACATGTCAATCGGCAGAACTATTGCCTCCAACGGCTCTGCAAGCCAACGCTCTACAGCTCTAGCAGATGGTATTATCAACGCATTGAATGCGACAACTAGTCGCATGCGCGGATCAAAATTTGCCTGACGATGGAAATTGTTCCACCACCGCCAGGTGCAATCATGCGATGCGACAGTTGATGCCTCGGCACCATAAGTATTTGTGTGATCGGAAGGCAACAGCGCATGCGGGTTGTAGCTAGGCACTTCCAGCAGAAGCAAACCTAATAAAATGATCAAGGAACTATAGTTATGTATGTATACCAAATTAAATATGTATGCACATATATTACCTTTCAGTTTGGGGAACATTATTGCTATGTGTGGATTGAACTCTCTTGTAAGACGAAGCAGCAAGCAGTAACTGCCTTGCATATAGTCGCAAATATCAAGTTCATAGAGCATGGCCTTGTAGTCATACTGGTGGTCCGGCAGCGACCAAATATGATCGGATAGCATCAGAATGATCATTTTGTGGAATTCATTCGAAGTGACATTTAATGAATTGTACTCGCAGCCTTCGTCAAGTTTATTGTAGCTGTTCGAGACAGGTAGAGCGATTAAATCGAAACCATTGTCTAAACATTTATCAAGTGCGCACCGAATGCCGCTGTGAGCCATTTGCATAAAACCAACATAAGCCATATTAAAATTTTATATTTTGTCTGTTATTAATGGCTTCTTACAGTGAAGGAAATGTCGGACAACTATATGGCAAATAACAACGTCATGCATAAGATGAAATTATTTTGTGTACACTTTAGCAGCCAAAATACAAATTATTCTGATCAAAGACTCAAAAAAAAAGAGAAACGAAGAAACTATGTTTACGAATAACGTGCGAAGAAAAAATGAAAAACAACAGGAAAAGGTAGAAAATGTACTAAATATTACCAATAGAAGATCACAGAGTCGCAAATGTGCGCGGTAAATTTAAAATAATTTGACTACAGTCCAAAAGATCACGCAAAAAACCATTTTGGCAGAAACACACAGATTTTTAATAAAAGGCAATTGAAAGAATATCCAAGTTTCTCCTTTAGGGAGTGTTCAGATGGTCATGTAAATGCGAGTGTGCGACACATTTGATATGTCATATATACTTCAAACTATCATACATTTATATTTTTAGGTGTTTCTACATCAATAGCAATAATAAAATTGGCAAGCATTTTATTTATTTATATATTTAAAATTGCAACTACATATATATAACAACTGCTTAAACAATGATTTAAAGTTTATACATTAATTAAACCAACTTAAAACTAGTACGTTGAATGAAATTTTGTTTATCCGCCAGATAGACCAACTGTGCCCCTACTCAACAGTGGTAAAAGCGGGCAGAATTTCAAAAATAAAGAAAATGGAAGTTGCTAAATAAAATTTACAAATTTATTAAATAATGATTTGTCAGTATACAGTTTTTTTTACATAATTCAAGGATGAATTGAAAGGATAAAATTTTTCGAAGATAGATCAAAGAGATCGGAGTGAGTTATTGAGCGCGTAATTTGTTGCAAAAGGGCAACATAATTGGTACAAAGTGATGAGTTTACCGAATGTGGTCATTTAGCAATATGGACTGAGGCAAGTAGGGAGAATCAATCTTACCAGTAGGGTTGGCAGATCAATTAATTTTAACCCGTCATGATAGGGTGGAAAATATATTTCGGGATCTCAATTGAAACTCCTAAGAGCAAAGAGAAGAAACTATTTTGAACTGATTCAGTACTATTCTCGTGTTCCAGTAAAGGTTCCAAATACAAGAGTAAAATTTTAAAATGACGAACAAGGGCAGTATAGAGAAGTTTAGTGGTATAAGGGTCATTCAATTCCTTAGCCAAACGCCTAACAAAACCAAGGACACCTTTTGCTTTATTTACTGTTGAACAAATGTGATTATTATAAATAAGTTTAGGTTCCATAAGGATACCTAGGTCATTAAAACAAAACTCTCTATCGAGGGTAATGTTATTTAAAGAATATGTCACTGTAAATAGTAATGAAACGTCATATATTTGCATTTTGAGAAATTTAATTTAAGAAAATGTAGACGACACCATATATGTATGTAGTGATATGTAGTGAGTTTAAATCAGCCTGCAAGAAACTCTGTTGTGAAACATCAGAATAGGACAAGCCAAATTAAACATCATCAGCATACATTAGTGTATGGGCATGATTAATAGACAAAGGAAGATCATCAAAAAAAAAAAAAAAAAAAAAAAAAGAGAGAGAGAGAGAGAGAGAGAGAGAGAGAGAGAGAGAGAGAGAGAGAGAGAGAGAGAGAGAGAGAGAGAGAGAGAGAGAGAGAGAGAGAGAGAGAGAGAGAGAGAGAGAGAGAGAGAGAGAGAGAGAGAGAGATATATATATATATATATATATATATATATATATATATATATATATATATATATATATATATATATATATATATATATATTGAAAAATATTGGAGTTAGGTGACTGCCTTAGGGAACAATAGTAGAAACAACAATATTGTTCCCAAGGACGACTGGGTTTTCGCCACGGACCGATCTGCACAAGAAGATTCGTGCAGTCAAAGTTTGTCCAACTCAGCCCAAGTGGCTGTATCAGGTATATATGGATACAATTTTTTATATGGATTGAACAGTTTTGTCGGCGCAATTGTTGAAAATACTCCTGTGCTGTTCTGCTCTGTTTGTGGGAGAAAGATTTTCAGGAATGCAACCTCGGTCCAGTGTTCTAGATGTGGCAGATGATGCCACCTGAGATCTTGTTCGGGCCTCCAATCTCATAGAGACTGGACAGATCAATTTATTGCTAGCTTCTGCTTAGGTAACTGTAATTATGTTACCAATGATAGCACAGTTGTTGTACCTACTTCTAATGCAACTGCAACAACCTCCTCCTCACAAGCAACTGCCGTTGCAAGCTGGGTACGCTCCGTTTGTGGCAATCGGATACATCGCAATGTTTCATCTGTGCGATGTAACGACTGTCACAATTGGTGTCATATGAGGAGGTGCACTGATCTAAGATCTCATAGAGATTGGAGTGCTGGCTTCTTTGCGTCATGCTGTCTACCTGTGCATAGTAATACGCTTGTCCCGTCTATGTCCCGGTCACCCGTGCGGACGTCATGTAGCTCCTGTAGTTCTACGCAGTCCTGGCCAATTCTTCCGCCGCCCCGTCAACAAATTATGCGTGCATAATTGATCCATTACTTGAGCAGCGATTTAACTATTTTAGAGTTATGCAACTCAATTGTAATGGTCTGCGTGGGAAGGTGGCTCAGATTGTGGACTACATGATGCGTCATGACGTCTTAATTGCAGCAGTACAAGAGACAAAGCTCACAGACTCACGTCGGCTGGCATCTGTTGCTGACTTTAATATAGTCAGGCAGGACAGAGACAGGAACAGTGGAGGAGGACTGGCACTCATCGTTCATCGAACGGTGAATTTCAGACCTTTTTCACTGCCTTCTGTTGGTCAACAGAATTCATTTCAGGAGACACAATATCTGGCTGTAAAGTCCGGAGATGTCGAGATTGAGTTTGTGAACTTATATCTTCCACCAGTCAACAGCTGCGACAATGGGTATAATCCGATTTTGAGCCATGTCCTGCAAGGGGATCATAGAGTTATTCTCGGTGATTTCAATGCACACCATGATATGTGGTTCTCGGAATTAGGTAATGACCTTATGGGTATTAGTATAGCGGACCAAATAGATAACTTTCCTTTTTGTTCGATCAATGAGGATTGTGCAACCAGGATGAGTACTACCACATCCAGCTCCCCTGATTTAACTGTCGTCAGTGAATCGCTGATTCCATACTCTGAGTGGTCGATTGATATAGCGTTGGGCTCGGACCATATCACTATTGTGATTAGCATTACTCGTCCGGAAGATTTTGTTGAATCGGATCGTCGAGTCTTTGTGAACTACAATAGGGCTGACTGGACTGAGTTTACACGTTGTATTGATCAATCAATCAGCGGTCTTTTGCCTCCCAATAACCGTATCGCCGAGTTCGACGAGCCAATAAATTTATCAGAAATTGTTTGCAAAGATTCCTGCCAACTCGATCGATAAAAAACCAAAGCAAAAGCAAAATGAATACAAACAAAATTGAAATTTTGTATTAAAATTTTAAATGCAAACGTGCACATTATATTCATAGATTGGCTCGTATTTTTCTACAGCGGCGGCGCTCACTCTCATCCAATTTTTTTTCCTAATTTATAGATTTTATGTGTTTACATTTGTGCGAATGCATTGACTGTCCATCTCTTCAGCATTTTGCAACTGACCGATAAATAAGACAAAAGTAACCGATTTCAGACGAAAAAGTGACCGATTTGTGAACGATAGCAGAAAAAATCGTACTATATTCCAGGGCTACTCAAAATGGATTTATTACAATTGTGAAGTCGTGACATGCACTACTCAATATTATTCCGGCTACAGTATATCTTGCCAATTCGTGCTGTAATTTTGTCAATTTTCATTTGTTTTATTTAAAAACTTCAGTATTTCGTAAAAACATTTCAAATTTTAAGAAAAATATGTTATTGTTCGATCTAGCCAATTTTAGCACGGATAACAGCAGTGTGTCCGTGAATGCTTCTCATGCTGCACGAATGTGGTACGATGGTATTTTATCTACTTCTCGGCTAAGAGCAATCTTAAAGGCGTTGACCGTATTTTTTGGTTGATACTTTGGCCTTCAGAATGGACTATATGAAAAAATCCAGTGGGTTTAAGTCTGGTGAATATGGTGGCCATTGTTGTGATGAAATGAAGCTGGAAACGCTATCTTGTAATAATATCTGGCTTTATGGGATGGTGCCGAGTCTTGTTAAAACATCCAATGGTTTCTATCGAATTTTTTACGTGCTCTAGGTAACAAAGCATCGTTTAAAATCTTTTCACGGTAGAATACCACATTTTCAAGCTCGCCACTAACGTGCAAGTGTTGTAACACCTTTGCTCTTGCTAAACGAACTGCCTTTTGTGCAGGTGTTAAATCTTGCACTTTTTGTATTTTGTAGGTCTTCAAATCGTAGTTAATTTTTTAAATATGTGTCTCTTGCTACGAGCAGACACATTGAGTTTTTCGCCAATTTAACCATTTCTAACCATTTCTGCCGATGTTGCAGTTTTTGGATGTCTACCTCCAAGGCGTTTTTTGATGCTACCAGTATCATTGAAACGTGTAATGATCCAATCCAAAAACTTTTTGTTCACACATAAATGCAGTAGCTCATTAACAATGGCTGGTTGCGATTTTCCAGACAAATACAAAGCAATTACACTGTTGCGTTTGAATACCATTTCAATAACTTTTCTTATGTGCGTCGTAAAACGATATGCTTCCGTAGGCTTGCGCTCTCTCAGAGCAAAGCAAATGAGCATAAATGATCGCAAACAATCTCTGCGGCTCTATTAGCAAAAAAAAATTTGTTCACCACTTTTTTCGCGATTTTTTACCTCTATGTATTATATATATACTTAGTTACCAGAGTTAATATAATTTCCGGTAGCGATATAGACAACCCTACTAATATCAAATTTAAAAATTAAAGAATCAGCCAAATAATTAAAATAGTTGATTCTTTTGATTAAAATTATTGTATGAAAATTAAATCGGTAATCGGACATAACCGATTCAATCAATTGAGGGAATGCCACTACAGAATGGTTTTCAGTTGAAAAGTTTTATAATCACAAAAACTCTCGATTGTTAGAATTTTGGAATTATTTGAAATAGAGAGGAATAATAATAATAATAATTCTATTCAGTAGCAAAATGTAGAGTCCACAATCCAATTTTGGTTCGAACTAAACAATCACAAAGATACAGCGGAAACCAATCCTGTGTAAATTAGTTTATATTAATTATTATTATTTTAATATTATGTTTCTTTAAATAAAATAAAAGTATAGTTTAAAAAATTTAAAAAACACTCTTTAATAGTAATGTGAAAAAGTAAAATAAAATAAATAAATAAATAAAAAATAATTTTGAATAAGCGTGGGGTGCTCTGTAATATATTATTAGTATAATAAGTTTATATATACTAATAGATACCAATGAAATAATTATAACAATTAATATCAAAAACCCCATGTCTTTTTTATGTTAAAGTTAATTTCCTGTCAATCACTTAATTCTCATTTTAAACTTACTCAAAATTATTGTTTACTTTTTAGTTCACATTACTATTAAATCGTGTTTTTTTTTAACTATAATTTTTTTTTAAAAAATAACATACGCCGTTCTCATCAACATATGTATTAAGTTGTTGACTCGTTTTGTGGGTAGCACAATGAAACAAAACAAACGAAACGGAACAGAACAGAACATGATCCACCAAAAAAATCAAATATCCTAATGATCCGGTCAGGATATTAGGTCAAAATTGTGAAATAATTGTATTGTCATTGATGCTTAATACACGTGCAATTTCAAATTATTTCGACGTTAGAAAGTTGGTGAAAATTAAGTTGAAAAATTCCGTTACATAGATAGATAGATAAATAGATGCAGGTCAAGCTAATAAGAGCATGTTACAAAAGCAAATCCAAACAATTTAAAACTTTACCCTTTTCTGGGCCTTATTATTTTTAGCCAGTTTTCGTCCTTTCCTGTGGTCTATTTAACCTTTTTTGGCAATTGAGAGTTGACAGCACTGTACATTATACGTGTGTCCATGGTGAATTTACACTTAAGGTGACGTATTTCCCTCAGTTGCGGTCTTTTTCATTTCTTATTATATTTTGTCTTAGGGTCATTTTCACGGCTTGCCTACATAAAGAACACCGGGAAAAATAAAGACCACTTAAAAGGGCCGCGTACAACGTCGCGGGACCCAGCTAGCAGGTTATTTTTCACACTATATCCTACTTTTCAGTGTAACGACTGTTGTTAAGCCTATTAACGTATTGCCTACTTCGACGAACCAATATATATATATTTCAAAGATAGCTGCCAACTTGACTTCATAATTTCGATAACAAACCAAAGCAAAATGAAAATAAACAAAATTGAAATTTTTTATTAAAATTTGAAATGCAAACGCATGGACTATCATATAGCACCTGACCGATAAGTAAGACAAAAGTAACAGACAGAAAAGTAATGATGACACACAAAAAAGTGACCGATACCAGACCAAAATACTATTTATACTGCAGGGCTCCTCAAAAGGGATGTATTACAATTGTAAATACACTACTCAATATTATTCCCCCAATAGCATATTTTGGCAATTCGTATTCTCTAATGTATTTCTAAGTAGTGAAAATGGCCCTTAGACTACAATGTGGACTTCCTAATTCCTATATGAAAAAAAAAATCAACAAATAAGACGAAATAATACAGAGGTAGCTGTCAATATCCATATCCGTTTTCACAAGGGGTTAAACAAAACTTCAACCGAGAATTAGAACGAGAGCCAAAAAATCGAGCTCAACAATGGCCGAGAGTATAGTAAGGAGTCTTCGCAGAATTTTTGACTGAAATATTTGCAAGATTTTCACACTCAAACTCAAACTCAGCTGCAAAAAAAATTCAGTAGCCAGTTCATCTTGAAGAGTTTGAGATCCAACTGATTTATTTTTATCTTTATGTGGGGTTGCCAAGTAAACCGTCTAATGCTAGCCAAATATACTTTGCTGTGGTGCTCATTGGGATGGCATCGCTGTTGAGAAAAACTGGAGGACAGCTGGTGTAAATGTTACATGAAGCTGGTCCTGCAGAAGTATAGACGCTGCAACCGGACCGCCGTTTGTTGCCAAGAGAGCAGTGTCGTCGGCATACGTGGCTATCATTGGCTTATCGTCCCTCAAAGGGAGGTCTGCAGTAAAAAGCGTGTAGAGGACATTGCCTAACACACGGCCCTGTGGAACTTCAGCTCGGACGGATTTTAATTCAGATTCCTTACCCTCGCACCTGACGTAAAAGATCCTGTTGTCAAGGTAGGACCTTAATAAACCAAAAAAAAATTATGCGGGTAGCAGAGATTTGAGCTTTTGCACACTCTATCAAATGCTTGACGAACATCCAAAAAGGCAGCCGAACAAAACTGACGATTTTCTGGGGTATTCAGTATTTGTTGTATAACGCGATGACATTGCTCTAGCGTCCCTGACGCCGTCTAAACCTGAGCTGGTGATCTGGAATCATGTGATCTTCGTTCAGTGGCAGTACTCGACCCAGGAATATTCTTTCGAAAATTTTGAACAGTATTGTCAGCAAGCTAATTTGACAATAGGAACATGGCTTCTTCTCAGGTTTACCAGGTTTGGCAATCATGAGCAGGGAAGTAACTGAGTCTCAGGATGCTGTTATAGTTCGCCGTTATATGCATGAGTATATTATTAGGCATAGCACGAATGGCGTGCGCATCTATCTTGTCAAGTCAGGAGATTTTCGAGTTTTAAGATGATTGACCTCGAATATAACCTCGGTTAATTCGACGGAACAAATCAGCAGATCCATTTGACATGGAGAATAAATTAAATCTAGGGTCTATTCATTATTCGCATGCAAGCAGAAGCCAAAAGGTGTGAATTTAGTTTCCAGTTGGTTGGCGAATTGCTTAACTTTTTCTTCACTCGACCTAAACCACATTCCGTTTGGGCTTTGGATGGGAGACTTTCTTTTAGTTGCCCTTTTGAGGTACCAACAGCATTCTCCAACCAAGATCGAAACAGCGTCAAGTTGGTGTTTTTCTTGAAAAAATTTTGAGACCTTTTGATAAGCTACTGCAGAGAAAGACGCCGCTTACAAACGAACTCTGCAATCGGAAGCAACGCGAGCTATTAGAGAGCGATATCGTGAGAAACGGAGAGAGGAGAAACACCTCTTCAGACGCAAAAAAAGGAACAAGAAAGGCGTGAGATTGAGGATGTTGAGGTGTTATGTCAAAGAAATGAATCTCGAAAGTTTTATCAAAAGGTCAAGCGTCTGACCGAGGGCTTCAAGCCCGGAGTTTCTTTCTGCAAGGACAATAATGGAAGTCTGATTACAGATGCACAGGAATCACTGAGACTATGGAGAAGTCACTTCTCTAATCTACTTGGGTGCGATGAAGAGAACAATACCGCCGATAGAGAAGCATACCTAAAACCACCAATTGATGATGGCTCTCTTGTAGAGCCACCGGATTATAACGAGGTCGACTCAGTAATTAAAAAGCTGAAGAATAACAACGCGGCAGGCTCCGATGAGTTGTCAGCTTAGTTATTCAAGACCGGTGGTGAAGAGTTGGTAAGGCGTATGCACCAACTCTTATTCAAAATGTGGTCCGACGAATGCATGCCCAACGATTGGAATCTCAGTGTTCTTTGTCCTATCTGCAAGAAAGGAGACCCGCTGTTTGCGCGAACTACCGGGGAATAAGTCTCCTTTCAATAGGATACAATATTCTGTCCCGGGTACTGTGTAAACGGCTGGAGCCATACACAAATGCACTGATAGGCCAGTATAGACAAGCGACGAAATTTTCACTTTACTCCAAATCCTGGAAAAGATTACAATAAAGACACACATCACCTATTTGTCGATTATAAGGCCGCTTTGACACGCCGATAAGAACGAAGTTCTTCAACGCCCTATCTGAACTTGGTATCCCAGCAAAGATCGTTCGTCTTTGCATGATGACGCTATCACACACCCAAAGCGTCGTCAGAGTAGGAAAGAACCTCTCTGAACCCCTTTGATACCAAGAGAGGTTTCAGGCAGGGTGATGATTTATCGTGCGACTTTTTCAATCACTTGATGGAGTATACCCTACGCCAATGCCCATACGTAGAACGATCGGGCACGATCTTCCATAAGGAAGTGATGCTATTCGCATATGCTGATGATATAGACATCATAGGCACCAACGAACGGCGAGTAAGCAGGGCGTTCTCGGAGATTGAGAAACAGTCACGTCTCATGGGCCTAGTAGTAAACGAGGACAAGACGAAGTACTTGGTGTCCACTCGCAGACTATCAGCGCGTCTTGGACGTTCTGTGATTATGAAGAATTTCCACTTTAATAATGTTGAAAACTTTGTCTATCTGGGTACAGAAATAACCAGTAACACCAACGTCAGCCTAGAGATCAGACGAAGAATTACGCTTGCTAATCGCTGCTACTTTGGGCTCAGCAAGTAAATTAGAAGTAAAGCACTCTCTCGAAGTACGAAGATAAAAATCTATAAGACACTGATTATTCCGGTCCTGCTGTATGGCGCAGAAGCATGTACACTGATATCAACGGACACTGCGTCTTTATGAGTGTTCGAGAGAAAGCTACGCGTAGGATTTTTAGTTGGCGTCGAGTTTAGGACCCGTTTGAGCCACGAGCTGTATGATGAGGTTGACATAGTCTAGCACATTAAATTCCAGCGGCTGCACTGGGCTAGTCACCGCACCCGGATGAACAGATGTTTGGCAGATCCCATAAAACATCCATATTCGTGATAGGCAGCAAATGTGGAGTCGATTTAGCCATGCTAGTCTTTCTGTCCGCATGTATAATTGTCGAAGCTCATCAAAAATCTGAGATGAAATATATTTTGAAGAACGTGATTATGTAACATAAGTAATTTTGTTATGTAAACTAGAGGATCAAAACTTCACACGTGACTATTGTGCCATTTGGTTTGCTACATCTGAAGGTGAGCTGAAATAATATTGAACATTTTAATAAAATACATACTAGTACGAGTATAATAACTATCAATTGATGCATCAGATTCTGTAGCTGATCCTGAATCGTTCATTCCAAAAATGTGCGAAGAATTAATAAGAGGCGCCAAAAGCGAATCCGATCTCCAAACAATAACTAGAGAAGTCCAAAGATTAATGGATATAGAACAACGAATGGAGCAAAGAATGGCATTTACAACGAACTTTGAATCTACCGATAAGTTCTTTTTTCCTATTCCTTATGAAGAGTAGTAACTCGCCATATATTGCATTTTAAATGTGTTGTTATTGTTCTTAATGTGATTGCAATAATTGTTGCTTAATGTTTGAAAATAGTAAAGGAGAAGACTAAACGGTGCATTCATGCGCTCTGCATACACGCATTTGTACGAATATTTTTATACTCTTCAAACAAAGTCTTCTACCCTTAAGCAAATGCATAAGGTGCAAAGGAGTGCTGAACTTTGTATCAGTGGAGCGCTGCGTACCACACCGACGGACGCATTAAATGTACTGATCCCACATGATCTCCTTGCGAGAGAGAAGGCAATAGTCACAGTCCTCAGACTAAGGGAATCTTCAGCTTGGTACGGTAGTTCCTTTGGATACTCGAGGATTCTACTACTACAAGGAAACATACCACCAAATACGGATTATTGCACACCAAACATTAACTTCGTTAAAGTGTATGACGTCATAATACCCACAAGACTACAATGGGCCAACCTTCCTCTCCTAAGATCATACTCAAATACTCAAGAACATGTGTTTATCTTCTCGGACAGTCAGGCTGCCCTGAAAGCGCTGAACTCTTTCAGCTCCAACACTAAAACCACAACAGAGTGCCGGAAATCGCTTAACGAGATTGCAGAGCACTATGTTATACATCTCATCTGGGTGCCTGGTCACAAAAACATAGAGGGAAATGATGAAGCGGATAAATTAGCAAGAGAGGGTACCACTGCTGATATCCTTCCGGGTAAGGCCACAGTAGGTATACCCATAGCTACATGTAAACTACAGATCTCAACAGAGATGATCGGTGTAGCAACCAATATATGGTGCAACCTTGGCACGTGTAGAATCTGTAGACTCACCTGGCCAAAATATAATCTTAAAAGAACAATAACACTTCTTCAGTACAAGAGAGATAAGTTAGCTGTGACTATGGGAGCCCTCACAGGCCACTGTACAATAGGAAGACATGCCACAAGGCTGCGGAAACGCAGAAGTGGAGGAGACGGTCGAGCACTTGCTATGTCATTGTCCGGCCCACAGTAGGAAGAAACTGACGTTATTAGGGTGCCCCTTCCTGGACAACTTAATTGAGATATCAGAAAAAGAGATTAAACACATCTCCACTTTATTGACACTGACAAAGTGGTTTCCTGAGTAGCTGCGGATGAAATAGGAACAAATATGATATCACAAGGGGCCTATGCTGTCCTAAGTGACAATGTGGGGTTTAACCATGTTGGGCCATCCTTACCTAACCTAACCTAAACATAGCCAATATCAACTTGAAATTTTTTATTTTTGTTAGCGATCTAATAAAGATATATGTAAATATATACGTAATAAATCTTATCTACAGTTTTAAGCAGCTTTTTACGAGAACTTTCAGAGGATATCTGCTATGTCCGACTGACTGTCCGTCTTGTAAATGTTGCTCATTTTTAGGGATAGCCCCCCCCACTTTTAGAGGTAGCCCCTATACAAACCCTTTTTATGGTCAGTCGCTTATCGTACATAGATTAATGGGCGTGTCCCACCCTCTTTTTGGGATGAACCCCAACATATATCTGTCGTGCTGTAAAGTGCGATTCATATTGTAGAGCTTGTCGCAGTTGCAAACATGTCGGCGAGAATCAGTCGAGTGTGTTTCGTATAGTATTTTAGTTGATAAAATTTTAAAGAGGAAGAGGAAGGAGAGGAATCAAATAAATATTTTGAACAAAATGGAGAAAGAATTGATACACCAACAAAACTCTTCCATAACTGTGCATTAATTAATTGCATAACTGCGCATTAATTATTGCAAATATTTTGTTCACTTACTGCCGCTCTCTTTCTGGGCGACCCTTAGAGCAGGGTTGTCCAAAAGGAGAGCACACAAAGTGTGAATAATTTCTGAGTCATAATTTGTACAGTGTCCCACATGTATGTACGAGTATATTAGGTTCGTGTGAATTATTCTCGTATTAAAGCTTTAATTATACCGAAGTTAGCACATTATGTTGTTCCGTTATCAATTTGAAACTGAAAATACAGTTTGAATAAGCGTTGATGTCTTCTACATAACATAGTCTATTGAAATCTGAAAGTTTTGCTGAAGGTCAAACAAGTCTTCTTAACTTGTCGATTTCCCAATTGACATCGGTGCTTTTTGATGAATTACGTTAGAAAAAATATCGCCAAAAAAGCCCTTGATAACCTTAATTTTTAGCCATAATAACATATACGTATGTACTCATATCAATCAAACGTACAATTCGGAGGTCTTTCATATACGTATGTACTTGTAATTCTCTTTTAAAT